>JARBWK010003963.1:0-11270 GCA_030556195.1 Anolis apletophallus | reverse complement strand
AGCACCTTTCAGAGATTTAAATTGAACCTACATGGGACTGTGACTGCTTCCTTCCAGTATCTGTTGCATCAGGTGCTTGCAGATATGTTCCTACCGTCAAACCAGCCCATCTTAATGACTCAAACAAAGACACATATGCTACAGCAGGGGTGCTCATTAGGTAGATCGTGATCTACTGGTAGATCGCGTGAGGGCGTCCTGGTGGGTCGCAGGCAGGGCGGAGGCTCAGTCCCACCCGCAGGCTCAGACGCCGCCCAAGTACTGCCGGCCCTGGGTTATCTGAGGTCCTTTCCACACAGTTGAATAAAATCCCATGTTATCTGCTTTGAATCAGATTATTTGGCAGTGTGGAGTCAGAAAATCCAGTTCAAAGCAGATATTGTGTTATATGTTTCACATTTTTGTAGTGGGTAGGTAGATCGTTTTGACTTGGTTGTTTTATAACGGTAGCTGCATGCTGAAAAGGTGAGCACCCCTGTGCTACAGTAACAACAACCCGTCTTGTGGCCTCTTAAGTGTAATACTTCTGTTTTAGCATAGTAAAGTTTCATGGAATACATTCTCAATCTGATACAGAAACCCTTTAATTATATAATAATAATAATAATAATAATAATAATAATAACTTTATTTCTTGTGAGTCGCCCTCCACCACTGGTGCTCCGGGCGACTTACATCATTTTAAACAAAAACACAGGTACATCAATTAAAAACACAGGTACAGAGAACCATAAAGGGCCCAGCCTCCTAGTCATCTAGTCAATCCCCAAACGCCTGGCAGAAGAGCCAAGTTTTCAAGTCGGACAGGAATCTGACTTGAGGATAATTCTTGGCCAACATTATCTATGCAGTCACTGTAGCACCCATGGGTCCGCCCGGGCCGCGAGGGTGACGCACCGGGGGTCCAGTTGGCATTGGGACCTGCACAGGCTGAAAGGGACTGGGAGGATGAGTTGAAGGCCCAGAGCAAGATTGGTCAGCAGTGCCTGTGCTCAGTCCACCGGCCGCGAGTTTAGCCTGGGATTTCGAATGGGAGCAGTCTCCCGGGGACGGAGCGGCCCAGGTGGAGATGGGAGGCAGCGAAGCAGATAGCGGAGATAGTTAGGAATTCCCAAATGGCCGAGGGTCCCAGGAGCTGGCCGAGCAGCATCATAACAGGCGCAGGGACATAGAGGAGGGCAGGAGGAGCTTGCATGTGTCACTAGACAGTCACCGTTCGGAAAGTAGAGACTGGATGCGCCGGGCCCTAGATCGACGGGGGTCCCGGCCGAGGGATTAAGNNCGGCCCCGTGGGAACTGATCCTCAGTTCTCCGGCCACGTCTATACTGAATAGGCGCGAAGCGGAGCGTGGGACCACAAGCTAACCGTGGTCATCAAGCCTTGCCTTGCCTTTGCCTTGTTTCCTGAGTCGCAGTGGTTGCGGCACCTTTTGCCCTGGTTCCAAGATTCGCATTGGATTGCGAAACCTTGTCCGGGTTCCTGATCCGCCTTGGGTTGCGGAGCCTTGCAACGCCTTCAAGCTATTTGCTACCATACCTGACTATTTGCTTTATACTTTTGAACATTTGCATTATTGACTATATACCTTTTTGACTGTTTATTATCTGCAATAAAGTAGTTAGCCTTGCTACGTCTCCGTGTGTGTTTAAGGCAGTTCTAAGTTGGCGTTTGTGACAGTTGGCGGAGAACTCCTCGAACCCCTTCGCACCACGGGACGTACCAGGAACCGCAGGCAGCGCACCAGGCTCCCATCGTCCCCACTGCTGCCATGGCTAACCTGACCGATGCCCAGGTGCAAGAGATGCAACGAGAATTGCGTGCTGGGACCCGGCCGGATGGCACCGGGTGAGCCCACCCGGCCGCTTCAGTGGCAATCCGCCCAGGTGGAGGTTTTTGTTTGCCAAGTGGAACTTATTTTTGAGCAACGCCCCCAACGAGTTCGCCAACGACGATCGAGGTGGTTTTGTTTTCAATCTGCTGGACGGGTCTCTGCGGCAACGTGGGCCACGTTTGATCCGGGCCCAGTCCCCCCATACCAACACGCGCAGGCTTTCTGGATGCGATCCGGGCAACATGGGGGCCCCGTGAATGAGGAACTCGCTGAGGGATCTGGCCCTCGCTGACGGTAAGGATATCTCCTGTCCCAGTACATCTCCCGTTTGAGTTCTGGCTTCCCAGACGCAGTGGGATCTGCCGTCGTTAACGGTATCACTACATTCTTGGGGACTGCCGTCGAACTGCAACAGGAGATGATAAAACATCCTCGGCCCGCGGATCTGGAGGCTGCCATCACCTGGAGCCTTCGGATGGAAGCGGGGGACAAGGGCGTGATGGAGAAACCAGTGGCGCGCAAGGAAGGGGGCTGGACAGTTTCAACCCCGGCAATTGCCAGTGCCGGCGGCCCGGATGACCCGGAGCCCATGCAGTTGGCTACAGTTCGACCCAAACCCAAGCGGAGAAGGCTCGGCGTCAGCGCCAACTTGTGCTGGTACTGCGGGGCTGGACATTTTCTAAGGTGCCCCAGAAACCGCGTGGCAAGACCTCGGGCCTCTGCCGCCCTCGGAGGGCCCGGAGGCCGAAGAAGCCATTCAGGCGACGGGGAAGGACCGGCCGGGTGTAAGAGGGTTCGCTCACTGCCGCCGTCGCTAACCCCTGAACCCAAGACTGGACAATTGTTCCTTGTAATGGTCAGTTTGTGGTCGCCCGAGAAGGGGCCGATGATGGTCCATGCCATGATTGACTCGGAGCGACCAACAACTTCATCGATGCGGACTATGCCAAGTCTGCCGGATTAAATTTTCTCAATCTCCAAGAGCCTAAGGCGTCCAAACCATTGATGGGAGAGTCCTGAAAACAGGGGCTGTAACTCAGTATACGGCTCTACCAGGATGTGACTAGCTCCCATAAAGAGGACATTTCTTTTCTTGTGACCAAGCTCCCAGATTTCCCCATTGTCCTGGGCATTGTGTGGCTCGGCTCCACGACCCCCAGATCTCCTGGGCTAAAAGGCAGCTAATTTTTTCTTCGGACCATTGCCAGGCCACTGCATGACGGTTCGGGCATGCCTGGCCCAAGAAGTGGAGAATGTGGCCACCCTGCCCAAGAAGTATGCCGGATTTTGGGATGTCTTCAGTGAGACGGAGGCGGAACGCTTGCCTCCCCACCGGCCCTATGACTGTGCCATTGAACTGCAACCGGGGGCCCCGATCCCGCGAGGGACGACTCTACCCTCTCTCGGAACCAGAGCAACAGGCTCTCCGAGATTTCCTGGATGAGAATCTGCGGAAGGGGTTCATTCGGCCCTCCCAATCCCGGCTGGGGCTCCGATTCTTTTTCGTCAAGAAGAAATCGGGGAGTTCTTGACTGTGCAATGACTACAGGAACTCAACAAGATCACGATCCGAATCGCTATCCCTGCCCTTGATCCCCGAGCTCTTGGAGCGGATGCGGGGAGCTAAGGTGTTCACTAAACTGGACCTGAGGGGGGCTTACAACCTTGTCCGGATTCGCCAGGGTGATGAATGGAAGACGGCCTTCCAGACCAAGTGGGGCAGTTTTGAATACCTGGTGATGGGATTTGTTGGACCGCTACCTGGCGGTCTACCTAGACGACCTGCTGATTTTTTTCTCCCGATCAGGCGACCCCTGATCGCCATGTCAAGGAGGTGCTCCAGAGGCTGAGGGCCCACGGGCTACACGCCAAGCTGGAGAAATGTGCCTTCGACTTGCGTGAGGTGGACTTTCTGGGCTACCGTATCTCACCTACGGGCATTGCCATGGATGACACCAAGGTCCAAGCCGTGGTTGATTGGGCACCCCCTGCTAGCAAAAAAAAGACATTCAAAGATTCCTGGGCTTTGCCAACTACTACAGAAAGTTCATTCCTGACTTTGCCAAGTGGGCTGATCCGATCACCCAGTGTTTGCGGGGAAGGTGCCGTTCCGTGGACTCCGGAGGCCGATGTGGGGTTTCGCAAGTAGCTGAAACAGCTGTTCACCACTCAGCCGCTTTTGCAGCACCCAACCCCCGCACCCCTTTCATCGTCCAGGCCGATGCTTCGGATGTGGCGGTGGGAGCGATCCTGCTACAGCCTCAGGGGACGGACTTGTTGCCCTGTGCCTACTATTCCCCGGCAGCTGACGGCTCCGGACAAGAACTACACCATTTGGGAGAAGGAACTGTTGGCCATCAAGGTGGCGTTTGAAGTCTGGAGACACCTGCTTGAAGGGGCCAAGTTCCCGGTGGAGGTTCACACCGACCACCGGAACTTGGAGCATCTGAAGTCCCAGCGCAAGTTGACCCAGAGGCAACAGAGATGGTCCCTGTTCTTTGAGCGATTCAATTTCCGCATTCACTATGTGACCCCCAAGCAGACCAAGCAAGCTGATGCGCTGTCCCGAAAGCCGGAGTACGTTCGTGAGGGCGACGGGCCGTCCGAGGCCCGGCTGTTGCTTAAAGGAAAACTTTGCGGCTGCTCGGCGCACCCAGTCAACCCTCCGGTGGCTCCGCCAGCCCCTGGTGACAAGAGACCCTTGAGTGTGCGTGTCCAGGCTCGCCAGCGGACTGACCCGTGGGTGCAGGAGCAACTGACCAAGGGCCTCCAGCCCCTTTCCAGGTAAAGAACGGGGTGCTTTACCACCGGGACTCTGTCTATGTTTCCCCTGGGCCCGAGCGGGCGGACATTCTCAAGCTTTTGCCACGATAGTCGAGCTGCAGGCCATTTTGGGCTCTTCAAGACTCTCCAACTGGTCCTACGGGACTTTTGGTGGCTGAAAGTGCGGAGGGATGTGGAGGACTATGTGGGATCCTGCCCTGTGTGCCACCGGCTAAGAACCAGGGGGCAAGCCGCGGGCTTGCTCCAGCCGCTTCCGACCCCTCTGCCCCTTGGAAGATGATTTCGGCCGATTTCATCACTGACCTCCCCAAGTCCAAGGGCTTCACCACGATACTGGTCGTGGTGGACTGTTTCACCAAGATGGGACACTTCATCCCCTGTGTGGGGGTGCCTACTGCCAAGGAGACTGCTGATATGTTTGTGCAACATGTGTTTCGGCTGCATGGACTTCCACAGAGCCTGGTGACTGACCGGGCACCCAATTCACTTCCCAGTTCTGGAAGGCCGTCCAGAAGCTGCTGGGGATTGATGTGCGGATGTCCACGGCTCATCACCCGCAGACCGATGGCCAGACCGAAAGGGTCAATGCCACCTTGAGCAGTACCTGCGCTGCTATGTCAACTATCAGCAAAACAATTGGGCGTCCTTGTTGTCCCTGGCAGAGTTTGCTTACAACAATGCGACGACGCAGAAATCCATCAAAGAGACTCCTTTCTTTGCTAACTACGGACACCACCCTCGGTTCTACCCGCCGTGGACCCGTCCGGAGATGTTTCCGAGGCTAAGGATTGGCTTCAGGAGCTCACTGCACTCCAAGACTTGCTACGCACTCAATTGACCAGGCGAAAGCTGACTACAAGCGGATGGCTGATCGGCGGCGCCAGGAGGGCCCTGACATCCTGGTGGGGGATAAAGTTTGGCTGTCCACCAAGAATTTGCCCACACAGCGACCCACCCGCAAGCTCGACGCGAGATTTTTGGGTCCCTACAAGGTTTTGGAGAAGGTGGGGCCTGTTTCCTTCAAACTACAGCTCCCAGCGGACATGAAGCTCCACCCGGTGTTTCATCGGTCGTTGCTTCCGCCAGCGAAGGGGGTGCGGCCTGACGTGACGCAGCCGCCTCCTCCCCTGTGATGCGGGAGGGCGGAGAGGAGGTTGAGGTACAGGACATCTTGGATGCCCGCCGTTACAGGAAGTTGGAGTACTTTATTGACTGGAAGGGTTTTGGCCCGGAAGAACGTGCTTGGGTCAAGGCTCGAGATGTTCACGCCCCGGAGTTGGTGGCTCGCTTCCACCGCAACTACCCTGACAAGCCCAAGCCCCGGGGGCGGCCCAGGGGGGCCCTGAGGGGGGGGGATAGTGTAGCACCCATGGGTCCGCCCGGGCCGCGGGGGAGGGGTGACGCACCGGGGGTCCCGTTGGCATTGGGACCCGCACAGGCTGAAAGGGACTCAGAGGATGAGTTGGAAGGCCCAGAGCAAGATTGGTCAGCTGTGCCTTTGCTCAGTCCACCTGCAGAGAGTTTAGCCTGGGATTTCGAATGGGAGCATTCTCCCGGGGAAGGAGCGGACCAGGTGGAGATGGGAGGCAGCGAAGCAGATAGCGGAGATAGTTATGAATTCCCAAATGGCCGAGGTTCCCAGGAGCTGGCCGAGCAGCAGATGGAGGCTAGCGGATGGGAAACTTCGGGGGAGGCTGCTTCTCAGGAAGATAGCGATACTAGGCTGGAAGAGCGGGGCCGTTCTCATAACAGGCGCAGGGACATAGAGGAGGGCAGGAGGAGCTGGCATCTGTCCCTAGACCGTCACCGTTCGGAAAGTAGAGACTGGGGCGCCGGGCCCTAGATCGTCGGGGTCCCGGCCGAGGGATTGGAAATACGGCCCCGTGGGAACTGATCCTCAGTTCTCCGGCCACGTCTATACTGAATAGGCGCGAAGCGGAGTGGGACCACAAGCTAACCGTGGTCATCAAGCCTTGCCTTGCCTTTGCCTTGTTTCCTGAGTCGCAGTGGTTGCGGCACCTTGTCCTGGTTCCTGATTCGCATTGGATTGCGAAACCTTGTCTTGTTTCCTGATCCGCATTGGTTTGCGGAGCCTTGCCACGCTTCAAGCTATTTGCTACCATACCTTGGACTATTTGCTTTATACTTTGAACATTTGCATTATTGGACTATATACCTTTTGACTGTTTATTATCTGCAATAAAGTAGTTAGCCTTTGCTACGTCTCCGTGTGTGTGTTAAAGGGGCAGTTCTAAGTCGGCGTTTGTGACAGTCACATGAGTGTGATAACAAAATGAGTCTACAAAGAGGAACATTTATTTTCTCTGACACCTAAATTCAGCCAGTCTGGTATTTCAGCTACACTAGTGGCGCTGCACTTCTATTTCCTATTGAGAAAAATTGGCAGAATCAGGTTGGTCTGCCCCAAGAGGATCTGTACAGGGTAGACTTTATTCTAAAAAGCTTTCACATATCTGGGCATGAAGTGCTGAACAACCGAGAAAGCCCTGTTAATTGTTCTATCTAATTTTGATGAGTGGCAGGATGCCAGTATGCCTGTCTGTCCCTCGTGAGTTCTTCGAATGGCGTTGCATTTACTTGGAGATTTGCCCAGGAGGACACACAGATTGCTTCAAAATTCCAGGACCTCATCTCTGTGCAGCACATCCAGCATCCGCTTAGGCATTTTGTTCATAATGACCATTTGACTTCATTGCTCCTCTTGTTCTATCTTCCCATTTCTCAACAGGAAATTCAAAAAGCAGAACAAAATACATTCACTCTCTGCTATAACTGAATTAACACTGTACTAAGGGCAGCTTTAATGCAAAATTTGTTTAGAAAATGTAATTTGGAAATCTTAACTTGCCATCTCTACCAGAGCCAGCATGAAGCATCACTGAAACTGGGCACCTGAGAAGCAGGTCCCTTAAGGCCCATATTCCACTGCCTCTGGTAGTAGAGGCATGCACAACTCCAAAACACCGCTTTGTTTGTATTTACGAAATGACTCCCATTTTCATTCTAAAGTGTTTTGAAAAATGCGTAAGTGGTCCAGGTTGTATGTAATTTGAAGTGATGAGAAATTGGTTATTTTCTTCCTTATGTTGTTTTTTAAAAAGCCTACAAGAGCTAAGGGCCCTTCCAGACAGGCCCTATATTCTAGGATGTGATCCCAGGCTTTATGCTTATCCCAGACTATCTGGAAGTGTGGACTCATATAATCCAGTTTAAAGCAGAAAACCTGAGATCGCATCCTGGGATATAAGGTCTGTCTGGAAGGGCCTAAGCTACCTGGTGGTGGTGGAGGAAGCCCATGGGGCTTTGGGTGACTCTTTTCTATTTGCTGCTCGGCCTTACACAAGCAGGTCCTGTCCCGCACTGGTCCTGGAGTGAGCTGCGTGCCAAAGACCTCTGTCGTGAGAGTACCAACCAGCTTAAGCAGGGCGTTAGGGGGAGCCTCCTCTTCCACCAAGTGGAAGGCAGGGCCTGCTTGCAGCCCTTGCTAGGGCTTCTTCCTCTACCAAGCACATGGTTTGCCAGGAGGGGGAGGCTGAGAGTGGGAGAGAGAGGGAGAGAGAGCAGCCCTATGTGGCTTTGAATGTTAAAACAAGAAGTATGTACCGAATTCTAGAAGGTGTGGAAACAATTATAAATATCAAAAGTGAAGTAAACAAGATTAAAAACAACATAATTTTAGCAGCATGTTGAATGGAAACCTGAGCTAACGGAACACTGGTCAAAGTAGATTATTTATTTATTTAATTATTTACATCATTTATATTCCACCCTTCTCACCCCACAGGGGACTCAGGGCAGATCACAATGCACATATACAGGCAAACGTTCAATGCCATTGACATACAACATATATAGACAAACATAGAGGCAATTTAACATTCCAGAAATCAGTTAAATTTAACCTCCCCACACAAAGTGGTACCTAAATTTCCTACTTGACAGATGCAACTGTCTTTCGGGTTGCAAAGGTTGACAGCAAGCGACACAAATTGGTCGAGAGCTCACCCCGATCCGGGCAGGCCTCGCACTCATGGCCTTCTGGTCAGTAGAGATCTTATGCAGCTGACACCCAGCCAGCTGTGCCACATTCCCGGATAACAGTAATCATCAAGGCAGGAAATGACCACGGCATGGACTAAGGTCTTAGCCGAAGAAGCTGAAGGAAAAGGTCTGGTATTGGCAATGTTATAAAGGGAAAAAATCAACAAGTCTTTGCTGCAGATTTAATGTAGAGAGCAAAAGAAGAGTTTAAAAATACAGCCAAAGACTACATACTTTCATAACAGAATGGGTAACATAATTAATTGTTATTTATTTATTTATTTGTTCGATTTCTAGGCTGCCACTCCCAGGGTTTAAAGAATGCTTTGGAGGAAAAATAAGGAATTGTGACTTTGTCATGTTAGCATTTATGCAATGATGGAACATCCAGGCTGAAATGGCTGAAAAAGACATATTGTAATATGATCTTTGATGTCAGAAGGGAGTTCTGGAAGCAGATAAATACATATCATCAACATTGAAATGATATTGAAAACTATACAAACTGAAATAATTACCTGAAGATAATGTATACAGAAAAACAACAAAGGGCCCAGAACAGAATCTAGAGGAGCCCCAATGAAGAGGAGGAAAGGAGAAAGATATTGGACCTTCAAGTACCACAGTAAATTCTTAGCCTGAGAGATAAGATATGAAGCAGTTGAGGACTGAATCAGTAAAACCTGGGTTATGAAATGAATCCCTCCAAAATGGCATGGTCAACTGTATCAAAGACTAGAATGAAATCAAGGAGAATAAGAAGTGAACGTAGGCCTTTTAACTTGTCCTGAAGGAAATCATCTGTGGTTTTTGTAAGAGCTGCAGATTGAAAAGGTTCTATTACAGACACGCAAGAAAGAAAGTTGGAGCAACATGCATAAACAACACGTTGCAAAACCTCCAAAAGGAAAGGCAACAGTGAACTAGGGTTATAATTAGAAAGAGAAGATGAGTCAAGTAAAAACTTCTTAAGAATGGGGCAAAACAGAGGCAGAAGGAACTAAACCAGTAGAAAGCGATAATAATATGGAGAAATGAAGGAAGAATGTCAGGAACAGTAGTTATTAGGCATGAGAAAAATGAAATGGAAATTAAAAGGATTCGTAAGAGATTCGTATGTAATGGGACTTTTGAGGTTTTACGTATCGCTGCCGCGATCCCGGAAGTAGACTTCCTTTTACGGTCCTTGAGGCCAACAATTTGCGTTAGGATCGTAAGAAATTCTTAAGTATTAATTAATTAATTATTGTACTACTCACTTCTCCCTGTCTTCTCCCCTCATTTCCTTCCCGCCTTCATTCAGCTTCTTCTTTTCCCGCATTTCTATGAGGAACTGGAAGTGATGCTGCTGCTAGGTAGGCTAGGCAATGCATTCTGGAAAGTGTAGTCCTCCAGGCTTCCCCCCCCTTCTCTTCCCCGTTGCTCTGCTGCCATGCCCCATCGCAGGGGCCTGCTTCACACACACACACACACACATGCGCACTTCTCCTCCTCTCTCTCCCTGCGCTCTCTCAGATGCTTCTCTTCCCCGTTGCTCTGCCATGCCCCATCGCAGGGGCCAGCTCCAGCCCTCCAGGTACGTGTTTTGGACTTCAACTCCCACCATTCCTCACAGCCTCAGGCCTCTTCCTTTTCCTCTCAGCCTGGGCAAACTTGGGCCCCTCGCTCCTCAGGATCGGGGTGAGAGAGAGGCAGCGAGGAGCGAGGGGCTCCTCCTCCTTTTCTTTTGCTGCTTCCAAGAATAGAAAACCCCTCCCTCCCTCCCTTCCTCCTTCCCTCCCTCCTTCCTATTTGGAGAGTCCCATCTAGAATTCAGTGTGGTTTATTCAAGTTTTGGCCTACAACTCCCAGAAATCCCAGCCAATTTACCAGCTGTTAGGATTTCTGGGAGTTGTACAAAACTATCTGAATGCGCATGCTCTGGCATACAAAATCATCAGTAGAGCATGATGGATGGAGAAGTGGAGGAGAGGGTTTTAAAGAGAAGGAGGCAGAAAAGACACACTGCAAGCACCATGTTTTAGCATGAATCAATGAAGTATATGGTAGTATTTGTTTGGCCAAAGCAATAGCACAAGAGAAAGAAGAAAGGATACATTTATAATGAATGTAGCTTGCCCCCCTAGTCTTCCTCCACAAATGTTCAGCTGCATGAGAGCAGGAAAGGAGATGATGAATGAAAAGAGTAAACTAAGGTTTAGTAGAATAGAGTGTTAAGAAAAGGACAAAACTATCAGGAGTTGAATATGAATTATGTAAAGAACCAGCTGAATCCAGGAACTAAAAGAATGAAGGAAGGCACAGAGGAAACCAATGCTGGTGAAAAGGCTTCTGAATTAACAGAGTGAAACTCTTGAAAGGTACAAGTAACAGAATAGCAAGGAGGTGGATTATGAACAAGCATAAAAGAAACAAGATGATGATCAGACAAAAAGAAATTCAGTAACTGAAAAGCAAGAGATGGAACCATTCTTAATAAGAACAAGATCGAGACAATGGCCAAGGGAGTGTAGGTGAATCAGAACAAAGATCGAGTCCAAAGGAGGACGAAGAAAGAAAAAAATGAGACAGCAGGATCTTTGGAATCATGAA
>JARBWK010003962.1:0-11273 GCA_030556195.1 Anolis apletophallus | reverse complement strand
GGGCAAAGGCCCTAAAGCACCCTAAAACGAGGATTTCAGCAGAACCTCTGGCGAATTTTTATTTTATTTTCACTTCTATAGATTTTTAAATTATTATTATTATGTGGTGGAAGACGCAGAGGATGTGTGGATGGGGAATGGAGTTGTGAGGGTTTGTGAGGATGTTGGGATTGTTTCTTCCCTTGTTTTTTTCCTTTCTATTGTATTACATTGTTGATTTTATTTTTATTTTAATAAAAAGGTTAATTTTAATAAAAAGTTAATTTTAATAAAAAATTTATATTTAAAAAAGTTGTCAAGGAGAAAGTTCTTAGCAGGGCTGTGAATAGCCTTTGAAGTTTCTCATTCATAGGATTATTTCAAGTATTGTAAGCAGTGTTTATTATTATTATTATTTTATTATTTTATTATTTTATTATTTTATATTATTATTTTATATTATTTTATATTATTTTATTATTTTATTTTTTATTTTTTATTATTTTATATTTAAAAAAATAAGCAGTGTTTGTTTCCACTATACCCAGTAAGTATGATTCTGGTTTCCTCATTAAAAATTTTGTAGAATTTTTTTCTATTTCCTTATGAATCATCCCCCAAATTTTTTTTTTTGCTTTGGGGCATGACTACCAGAGATGGAAGAAAGAGCCATTAATTTCATCGCACCCAACAGTTTGGTTTGGTATCTTTGTACATTCTGGCTAAATTTTTTGGGGCTATGTACCACCTATACATCAATTTAACCCAATTTTCCTTGTATTTGTGGCAATATGTTGTATTTCCATATTGATTTCCATGTTTCCCAATTTAGTCTATACCCTAGATCAGTGTTTCTCAACCTGGGGGTCGGGACCCCTGGGGGTCACGAGGGGGCATCTGAGGGGTCACCAAAGACCATCAGAAAGCACAGTATTTTCTATTGATCATGAAGGTTCTGTGTGGGAGGTTTGGCTCACTTCTATCGTCACTGGGATTCAGAATGCTCTTTGATTGTAGGTGAGCTATAAATCCCAGCAACTACAACACCCAAATGACCAGGTCTATTTCCCCAAACTCCACCAGTGTTCACATTTGGGCATATCAAGTGTTCATGACAAGTTTGCTCCAGATCCATCATTGTTTGTGTCCACAGTGCTCTCTGGATGTAGGTGAACTATAACTCCCAAACTCAAGGTCAATGCCCACCAAACCCTTCCAGGATTTTCTGTTGTTCATGGGAGTTCTGTGTGCCAAGTTTGGTTCAGTTCCATCGTTACTCGTCAGAATGCTCTTTGATTGTAGGTGAATTATATATCCCAGCAACTATAAATCCCAAATGACAAAATCAATCTCTATATTCAAATTTGGACATACTGGGTATTTGTGCCAAATTTGGTCCAGTGAATGAAAATACATCCTGCATATCAGATATTTACATTACGATTCATAACAGTAGCAAAATTACAGTTATAAAGTAGCAACGAAAATAATGTTATAGTTGGGGGTCACCACAACATGAGGAACCGGATTAAGGGGTCATGGCATTGGGAAGGTTGAGAAACACTGCCCTAGATCTTTTTTACCACTTTTCCATATAATTTGTTATTTGGCTTTTCTCATTCTCCCATCTCAATAGTATTTTATAATTTTTTTCCTACTAGTTTTGGATTTTCCCCCAAAAATTACTTCTTCTAGATCAGGGGTGGGCAATTATTTATTCCAAGGGGCCACACGAGAGCCAAAAAATATTATGGAGGGCCGCACCTTAAAGGCTGAACTACATTCTAATCTACATTATTTATTTATTTATTTACTATATTTACTATATAATACACATCATTAATATTAACATATTAATATATCAAGAAATATTCATATATTATTAGTATTAATATAATTATTATATTATAGTATATATATATATATAGGCATTATAATATATTGAAATTATAATATAATATAACATTATATTATATTATTTATTATATTATTATAAAATCATTATAAAATAATAAAAATCACTAAAGTAAAATGAAATGAAATAACAGTGGGAGCTCCCCCACTGTTAGCCCCAGCTTCTGCCAACCCAGCAGTTCAAACACATAGTAAAACCCACACCCCATCCAGAGACCCCAACCCGCCTTTACCTCCTCCTCTTTCTTTCCTCTTCTTTCGCCCGCGCCGAAGAGAGAGGCGGGCAGCGCTGCTTCCTTGCCGCAGACTGGCGAGGCGAGAGCAGCTACAAAGCAACGTGGTGCTTTGTTTCCAGCAACAAGGAAGGGAGGGAGGGAGCCGAGTGTTCTCCTGTCCCTCGCTGTAGCTCCAGAAGAACTTCTGCAGGAAGCCCCAATCCTGCGCGATGCCGCCTGTGACCTCATTGCGGGAGGCGGGGCCTCCTGCGGACGTTCTTCTGGAGCTACAGCGAGGGACAGGAGAACGCATTTGGCTCCCTCCCTCCCTTCCTTGTTGCCGGAAACAAAGCACCACTTTGCTTTGTAGCTGCTCTCGCCTCGCTCTCTGTGGCAAGGAAGCCGCGGGCCGGATGGCATCACCCGAAGGGCCACATCCGGACTCCGGGCCGTAGTTTGCCCACCCCTGTTCTAGATCGTTATTATTTTCTTCAAATCCAATCTTTTCATCTTCTTTAATTTTTTCCCCTAATTTGCAAATAAGGAAACCAGTTCATCTCACTTATAATGTTGAGTTGGGATCTGGTTTTCATTTAAAAATTTCTGCCCATTCCACTTATGAAATTGAGATTACAGCTAAAAACTGCCAGCTAGTTAAAAATAACTATGAAAAGTGTTGGAGACAGATTAGAGAGACGTTAACAGGCTGGAAAATTTTAAACCTCTCCTGGATGGGCAGAATTTCCTTAATTAAGATGAAGATTTTTCCGAAGTTAAATTTTCTCTTTCAAACGCTGCCCATCTTAAAAAATCAGACAATGATAAGGAAATGGCAGTCGGAGCTGGCTTCCTTTATATGGAACGGGAAAAGATCTAGGATTAAGCTGAAATATCTTCAAGTACCACCACAACTAGGAGGGTGCGGGTTTCCTGACTTAGTACGCTACTACGAGGCAAACTGTCTCGACAACGCGAGACAGTGGCTAGAAAGTACAGATACAGAGCTACTAGATTTGGAGGGGTGGGAAAACAAGAGTGGCTGGCATGCATACTTATTTTATAATGGAATTAGCCGGGATAAAAACTTTAAAAACCATACCATAAAAGCCCCCCTTTGGAAAACGTGGACAAAATACAAAGATTTAATATGTACTAACATTCCGCTGTGGGCCTCCCCGGTGGAGGCTCTTTCCATCAACAGGTGGACTGGGGTAGGAGTCATTAAGTATAAAGACTTATTAAAAAAAGAAAAGAATACCTATAAGTTAAAAACCCAGGAGGAACTAAGAGAATACAGGTTCGGATGGCTCCAATACAATCAAATAATAGCGAGATTCGCGAAAGACAAAGAGGTGGGATGGGAGGACAGACCGGCTACTGGAGGAAAGATCCTTCTGCAGACACAGCGCAAGAGAGTGAGCAATCTTTATAAACTAATCTCTAGATACAACCAGGACAAAAATCCAGCGACAGATTACAGAGAAAAATGGCACCAAAATATAGGATATAGTATAAGCCAGGATAGCTGGGAGAGAATGTGGAAAAAGAACTGGGAGTATACATGCGCCTACTCACTGAGAGAGAATCTCTATAAGGTGGTATATAGGTGGTACATGACTCCAGCTCAGCTGGATAGGATTTACAAAACTGGTAATGATGCGTGTTGGAAATGCCTGGCAAGCAGGGGAACCTACTACCACCTCTGGTGGTCATGTGGACAAGTATCTAAATATTGGAAAGAAATCAATAAATTAATGAAAGACATGACTCGAAAAAACATTGATTACAAAGCTGAATTATTTCTTTTGAACATTTTAGAGGAAGAAGAGCTGGGAACTGGTCTAGAAAGATTGTTATTATTTACGGCGACTGCTGCCAGAATTACCCTCGCCAGACACTGGAGGGAAAGAAAGATCCCGGATATGGACGAGGTGTTATACAAGCTATTGGATTTAGCTGAAATGGATAAACTGACCTTGTTACTAAGAAAAGAAACAACAAAAACCTTTGATGACACGTGGAGCCCGCTAATACAGTATGTTAAAAAAAATAAGAACATTGCCTTAAAAGGATACTGGATCTAAAAGATAGTAAACTACAATGTAGACCAAGGCGCATTGATATTTTGTTACTCTTGGGTGAAGTCAAACCAGTTTGTTTTTAAACGTTTGTTTTTGTGTTGGTCCTTTTAAAGGACGCCCTTCCCGGTTGTTTTTGCCCTCCCCCCATTCCCACCCAGCCCCGCCCCCCCCCTTCCCCGTTGTGCACGTGTGGTTAATGTATGTAATGTTTTATATTCAATAAAAACTTTAATAATAATAAAAAAGAAATCTTATGAAAGGAAAACGTTTATTTTATTAACCACGGCAGCCAAAATGGTGTACGCGAAGCATTGGAAATCAGAGGAAGACCCGTCGAAGGAAGAATGGATTAAGAAAATAATGGACACAGCCCAATTGGAAAGTTTAACAGAAGCTTTAAAAGAAAGAAACAGAAAAGAGGAATTTTCCTCAAAGTGGGGCTGGAAACCACTACAAAATTATTGTAGAAATGAGTATAATATATTTATATTTTTTATTACATTTCGGCAGTTTACCCCGCTCTTCTCAACCCCCGGAGGGGGACTCAGAGCGGCTTCCAAAAGGCACAATCCGATGCCCTCATAACAACACAGTATAAAACAGTATAAAAGCCCTCAAACATTGACACTAAAATACATTAAAATACAATTACATTCATACAGCCTATGTATTCACCTATGTAAAACAGTGTTCTGTCCGTAAAAGCATTGAGCCCTATTCACCAGCTTTCCATTAAAAACTAGTCTAAAGTGCTGTCCTGTGCTACTATGCGAACGCCTGGTCCCACATCCAAGCCTTCACTTTTTTCCTAAATGTCAGGAGGGTTGGAATTGATCGTATGTCACTAGGCAGCGCATTCCACAGACGGGGAGCCACCACCGAGAAGGCCCTCTCCCTCGTCCCCACCTGGGAAGCCGGCGGGAGCGAGAGCAGGGCCTCCCCAGATGATCTTAAAGTACGAGGTGGGACGTAGCGGCAGATGCGTTCGGACAAGTAAGCTGGGCCAGAACCGTATAGAGCTTTTTAAAAAATATATATATATATTTACAGCAGATTCATGTTATTCATTTCTAGGTACAATACTTCAATCTTTAGCATCTGCCATTATGTTTTTCTTATACATTTTTGTATCCCTCACCCTGTGCTCCCCTCCCCTCCCCCAAGCCATTGCTTTTACATATCATTCGTCCAAAATTTCATTTCTTCTTGTGGAGGTAACCTTCCTTCTTCCTTTTCTAATCCTTTTTCAATAAATTTTCTCCATACCTCATAAAAATCACTTTGTTTCCATATACCTCTTTTTACTTTTAATATACATGTTAACTTGTCATTTATTGCCAGTTTCCATACTTCCTTGTACCATTCCTCTATTTGTATATTTATTTCTTTTTTCCAATTCCTTGCTATAAGCAGTCTTGCTATTGTTAATAGGTTTGTTATCGCATCTTTATCCTTTTTTCCCAATTGTATACTATTATATAATGATAATAAAGCTATACTAGGACTTCTTTCTATTTTAATATTCATTATATCTTCTATTTCTTTTTTTCCTGAATGCCAGGAGGGATGGGGTTGATCGTATGTCGCTTGGAAGCACGTTCCACAGATGGGGAGCCACCACCGAGAAGGCCCTATATCTCGTCCCCACCAACTGCGTTTGAGAAGTTGGTGGGAGCGAAAGCAGGGCCTCCTTGGATAATCTTAAATTACGAGGTGGGACGTAGCGGCAGATGCGTTCGGACAAGTAAGCTGGGCCAGAACCGTATAGAGCTTTAAAGGTCAAAACCAGCACTTTGAATTGAGCCCGGAATTGGACCGGCAGCCAGTGGAGCCGACACAACAGGGGGGTGGTATGCTCCCTGTATGTAGCTCCAGTTAGTAGTCTGGCTGCCGCCCGCTGGACTACTTGTAACTTCCGAACTGTCTTCAAAGGCAGCCCCACGTAGAGTGCGTTGCAGTAATCTATTCGGGATGTGACCAGAGCGTGGACGACCGTAGCCAGATCAGACTTCTCAAGTTACGGGCGCAGCTGGCGCACGAGTCTTAACTGTGCAAAACCTCCCCCGGCCACCGCTGAGACCTGGGGCTCCAGGCTCAGCGATGAATCCAGGATCACTCCCAAGCTGCGACTTAAACTTATCAGGGTTATGATGTTAAACTAAAGAAAATCAAGAATAATTTTTTTTCTCTTTTTGTGTTTTATATTATAGGTATAGATTGGAAGTATTAAGAAAAGCAAAATTATAATGCAAGAAAAAGAAATCAAGGAATAGAATATAATCCATAGAAAGAAAATGAAGCCACCTTTCTCGCCACAACTTTCGTGCACATCTATAAAGATTCAGGGTTAGATTACCTGAATCAGTATTTCCTGTTTCAATACCTCTTTCTTTTTGTTTTTACTGTTTTTCTTACTCTTTACTTTTTTTTTTCTATATTCTACTGGGCTGAGACCCAGTAATGTTCCTGTACACTGTGATTTAGTGTATTGTGTATTTTTAAATTGTTCCTTTTTTATATCTGAAAACTCAATAAAAACTATTTTATTAAAAAAATTAAAAAAAAATAAGCAGTGTTAACATATATGATGCTAATATAGAAACTATTTGTTTTTATGTTTGCTTTTCTGGGGGATTCCTTTTTTAATGCAAAAACTAGTATTCTGCTATCTAGTGAGAAAATGATTTCACTAAGCATTGGTTCCTATCGCACATTGGATGAAGCTGATCAAACCTGAAACTATGGTAAGTAAACCATTGGGAAACACTGCCACCTTGTGGAAGAAGCAGAAACTGCATACCATTAATATAATGCAAGATGCTGGAAGTTGCAGAAGTTGGGTTTTTTTACACTTACCTGAAAGACATTGCATCAAAAATAATTTTGATTTTGTTGCCAAAAATCAAAGAATAAAGACATTGTAGACCTTGGTTGTTGTTCTTTAGATAGTTCACTTATATTGCGAGTCCATGGATAGGTTGATTACACTATGTAACACAGGGGTGCTCACACTTTTCCAGCATGCAAGTCAAAAAGATCTCAATACCCACGACTCAGAGACCCATAAAAGCAAAATATTTGGAAATTTATTTCCGTGAGAGCCATCTATATATATAAAGGAGGACCCGTCATCCAAAGACTGCCATAGGCAGAGAAACCTTCCAAGGCAGAGACACCAAACTTGCCAACAGAAATAGGCCTCAGGCAAGGAAGGTTTTTAGCAAAGAAACTTCCCCCCCAAAACCTAGAAGGCCCCCAAAACAACGATACAAAAAAAACTACCTTTCCCAGCGTCCTCTGCAGCCGCCAGCGAATCCCATTGGCCAACATCGGCCCACACAAAATGCCGGGAGGTTGAGTTCCCATAGTAACGGTGGGCGGAGCCAGCCAAGGCTAGGTTAAAATGCTGAGTGATTTGAATTTAGTCAGTTGGTGTTTGTGGGTTAAACTGTCAAGACCAAGCTCTAGGAGGGAGCAGGTTCTTACTGGCAGTCGGAGTTTGGAACTGTAGTTCTGATAGATTGTGCTAACAGAAACACAATCCAAAAGACCAAGCCAGCACAAAATACCACACAACGCCAATATGCAGAAGATACACAACTATGTGCACAGAGCACATACATAACACTCACAGGACAAAAGACACCCACAACAAAAGACAACCACTTAACAAACACCACACCCACAACATGACAGCCACACAACTCGCGATGCCTACCTCTACAGACCCACAACACAACTCACACACAACACACACAATGCCTACATACCACTGCTAAACAGAAACCAGCACAGTACAACCAACTAACACACCCCACATACACACCGTACATCCACACCACACTACCACTGTACACTCACAACAACAAACTACACACTCAACACCACAAACTCTTCTCCAAGCACCATCCCACCCACACACCACCAATACTCCACTTTACAAACACCACACCCACGACATGACAGCCACACAACTCACGATGCCTACCTCTACAGACCTACAACACAACAGACACAAAACACACACAACGCATACATAACACTGCTAAACAGAAACCTACACAGTACAATGAACTAACACAGGAGGACATAACACTAACACAAATAGGGCACCAGGGACACAGGCACCACTGACAAACACATACCGCCGGAATAACAAACTTGCAAAAAAACCAAAAAATCTGCAACACAAAAACCCACCCCAACCAAAATTCACAACAAACACACCGCTGGCAAAAGCAACACCCCTTCCACATCACAACCAGCACACAGCCAGACTGAGACAACTATGTCACCACAACACACACAAAATACACCCCACAAATACCTGACAACTTCCCCAACACAAAACCCAGGACTGCACTCACTACTCACCACCACACACACCTCCAAATACACACACGTCCCAGGCACAATACTCCAGCAATTCCTACCCACACAACACAACACAACTTCCTATCACAACCCATCCCCCAACCTTACGGGACCCCGCACACACAACACCTACCACCACCACAAACAAAATCCAACTCCACCTATACTCCAACCACAACACAACACAACCAGCAACGCGTGCCGGGTACAGCTAGTATATATATTTTAAGACTGAATTCAACTAAATGTGAGTATCATAAGCCCCTGAATTTATAATAATAATAATAATAATAATAATATTCAGCCTCTGCTACTACTACTACTAATAATAGTAGTAGTAGTAGTAGTAACAACAACAACAATAGGTTCCTAGAGTAGAAGGAGACCTCCAAGGGCCATCCAGTCCAACCTCCTTCTGCCAGGGCCCTTCCACACATCCTATTTTACAGTTGACACACACAAACGATTTCTTACTATTGTACGTGCTACCACATTTGGCCATAAGACACCTACAAGGAGTGACCATCACTAAAAAATGTGTTTGTCATTTGGGAGTTGTAGTTGCTGGGATTTATAGTTCACCTACCATCAAAGAGCATTCTGAACACCATGAACGATAGAATTGAACCAAATGAGGCACACAGGACTCCAGTGACCAACAGAAAACACTAGAAAGGTTTGGTGAAAATTGACCTTGACGTTTGGGAGTTGTAGTTCACCTACATCCAGAGAGCACTGTGGACTCAAACAATGATGGATCTGGACCCAACTTGGCATGAATACTCAATATGGCCAACTATGCATACACATGGAGTTTGGGGGAAACAGACCTTGGCGTTTGGGAGTTGTAGTTCACCTACATCAGTGTTTCTCAACCTGGGGGTCGGGGCCCCCAGGGGGGTCGCGAGAGGGTTTCAGAAGGGTCGCCAAAGACCATCAGAAAACAAATATTTATGATGGTCTTAGGAAGCCCTTTTGGCAGAGAAGGTTGAAGATCTCTCCGCTTGTCCTTCTCTTTCTTTTTGGCAGCAGACTGCAAATTCTCCCACCTAAAGCTCTACTCTGCTGTGATTGGCAGGCCTCCCAGCCAAGGAGGGCTATTTCTGAGACTCAAGCTGGGAGGGGAGAGTAGGGCGTGCTTGGCGCATGGCAACATGATGTGCATGTGTGGGGTGAGGGAGAGTGTATGAGGTGGAATGGAGGCTCACATAAGCTAGTCTCTTCAAGGCATGAGGGTTCTGTGTACGAAGTTTGACCCAATTCTATCATTGGTGGGGTGCAAGGGCTCTTTGATTGTAGATGAACTATAAATCCCAGCAACTACAACTCCCAAATGTCAATATCTATTTTCCCCAAATTCCACTAGTGTTCACATTTGGGTATATTGAGGATTAGTGTCAAGTGTGGCCCAGATCCATCATTGTTGAGTCTATAGTGCTCTCTGGATGTAGGTGAACTACAAGTCCCAAACTCAAGGTCAATGCCCACCAAACCCACCCAGTATTTGCTGTTGGTCATGGGAGTTTTTTGTGCCAAGTTTGGTTCAATTCCATTATTGGTGAGTTCAGAATGCTCTTTGATTGTGGGTGAACTATAAATCCCAGCAACTACAACTTCCAAAGGACAAAATCAAACCCACCCACCCCCCTCAAAAATACAGTTATGAAGTAGCAATGAAAATAATGGTTAGGGGTCACCACAACATGAGGAAATGTATTAAGGGGTCGCAGCATTAGGAAGGTTGAGAAACACTGACCTACATCCAGAGAGCACTGTGGACTCAAACAATGATGGAGCTGGACCAAACTTGGCACGAATCCTCAATATGCCCAAATGTGAACACTGTTGGAGTTTGGAGAAAATAGACCGAGACATTTGGGAGTTGCTGGGGTGTATAGTTCACTACGTTGGAGCAGAGTCACGCGGTGCCCCGGATGGCGGCGAGGAGAGCAGCCAGGAAGCGCACCAGCAGGGCCTCTTCGCCCAGGCAGGGGCTTTGCAGCCTCCCTTCCCTGCCTCGCAAGAGGGGCAGCGCAAAGCCGCTTGCCGCCCACCCAGGCCCAATCCCCTCACCTGCTTCCATTGCCGAGGAAGAGGGAGGGAGAAGAAAGAGGCCAGAGGGAAGGAGGGGGCACCGCGAGAGAAGGAGAGGGAGCCAGCCATGACCTTCTCGTTCCCGCCAAAAGAGATGGGGAAATGGGCGTGCGAGACGTCACAGCGGTGGCGTGATGTCACGCGCGCCATTTTCTTTACCCTTTTGCAGGAATGAGAGGGGCGTGGCTGGCTGCAGCGGGGTGTCGGGCACGCCACCGGAAAAAAAGAAGATGGGTGGGCCGCCGTGCACGTGGAATAAACGTAATGCTAGAACCGGCTCTGATGGGAGCCATACACACCGTGCGGGGCAGGACTGGGCCTTCCTCCCGCCCTGCCTGCGATCCACCAGGACTGCCGCCGACGTAATGAGCACCCCCTAATGTAACACAATCTGTGCCCTGGTAATCGGCTCTATCATAAAAACATGGGAAAGTCTATTAAACTTCCAAAATTTTGTTTTTGCAGGGCATCCTGCAGCACATTTGCGATCGTTTTTCCATAATATCTCATCGAGCCTCAACCAATTTAACGTAGTTTGTGGCACCACAAAACCAAGTTTCTGGAGTACAACAACGACTTTATTATTATTTATTTATTTATTATTTCACATTTGTCT
>JARBWK010003961.1:0-11278 GCA_030556195.1 Anolis apletophallus | reverse complement strand
CTGGTAACGTAGAGCAGCGGGGTTCCATTCCACTTGAGCCGCCAACACCCGGAAACGAGAGATGTACTGGGACAACGACATGTCCCTCATCGACAACCGGTCCAACTCTCTCTCCGCCAGCTCTGCATTTACAGGAGCCCCCCAAGTCTTCTTGATGGCCTCCAGGAACAAGGTCGCAGTGCCCACTTGGGGGGATACTGCCTTGATCAACGTGGTCGCCCACGCTGCAGCCGTCCCTTCCAGCAGCGTGTAAATAAAGCCCACCTTGGCACGCTCAGAAGCGAACTCCGTGGGCCGCAGCTCCAGGTACATCTCCACTTGTCCAATGAACACATCGACTTGAGCAGGGTTTCCCCCGAACCATGCCGGAGTAGGCACGGTAGGGTGTCGGCCCGCTCTGGCTCGTAATTCTCCCAGTTCCTGCTGCATCTCCTGGATCTGAGCCTGGGTGAGATTCGCCATGGCGCCGGTTCGCCGACTCCGTTTCTTGGGGCGTCCCGTGATGTGAAAAGGGGTTCTTGGAGTACTTCGGCCAACTGTCACGATGCAAGACCTAGGCCGGCCCCTTAATCACACACACAGAGACGATAATCAGCTAACTACTTTATTGAAGTATAAAAACAGTTGAAAAGGTAATTGTCCATAAAAATATCAAAGTAATCCAAAGGTAAAAGATATAGTCCAAAAGGCAAACTTGGCAGTAACTTCCAAAAACTTGGCAAGGCTCCGCTTAGCTAGCGGATCAGGAACAAAGCAAGGTTATAAGATAAAACTCTTCTTGGCAGGCCACTAGCCCCAAACTTAGCTACGTGGTCTTGGCTTCGCTACACATCTGCATAGGTGAGACGTGGCCGAAGTACTGAGGATCCGTTCCCACGGATCCTATACTTAATCCCCTTGACGAGGCCCCCCGACGCTCTAGGCTTCTCCTCCTCCAATCTGTGCTGCGAGCCCTCGGTCTGTCTAGGCTGTGGAACCAACCCCTCCTGCTAGCCTCAATGCTCTGTCTCCTATCAAAGGTTCGACCTTGCCTCCCAGCACCTGGTTCCCTATCTTCGTGAGAGTCGAACTCCCCATCTGCTTCCCGGGCCTCTCCCTCGGTTGTTTCCCACATTCTTGCGAGCCTCGCCCCCCCCCCCCCTGACCGCTCGTAATCTTAACTATCACTGCTTTCGAATTCCGTCTGGCCTTCCTGCTGTTCGTAAGGATCAGGCCAGCCGTCATCCCAGGCCAGACTTTCTGTGGGAGAAGAAGGCCCAGCTATCTCGAAATCCCCTTCTTCTAGCCCCTCCAAATCCTCTTCCGAATCAACTGGCTCCAATGCTAGTGGGACCCCCGGTGCTGCCCCCTGCCCTCCAGGCACAAACGAGAACTGGTGTGCTACAGAGCGTGAGGGAATGCCCCGTGGGACGGAAGAAGCGCCACACGGGTGGAAGGCTCCTGCCGCCCGTGCGCCACCTCTTTCCGCTTGCGCGCCGCCTCTTTCCGCCCACGCTTCCTCGTTCTTGCAATGCCCCGTGGGCAGAAAGAGGCGACGTGTGGGCGGCAGAAGCATTCTGCCTGCGTGGTGCTTCTTCCGCCAGCGGGGCATTGCGGGAACGAGGGAGCCTCCCTCGTTCCTGCAATGCCCCGCGGGCAGAAAGAGGTGGTGTGCAGGCAGAAAGAGGCAGTGCGCGGGCAGCAGGAGCTTTCCGCCTGCATGGCGCTTCTTCCACCCACAGGGCATTGCAGGAACGAGGGAGCCTCGCACTCCCTCATTCCCGCAATGCCCCGCGGGCGGAAGGAGCGTCACGCGCGGGGTGTGCATGTGCACATGGCAGAAGCGCCCCATCCACCTGCGATCGCCCTGATTTCGACTCGCGATCGACTTCCTGGGCAGCCCTGCTCTAAGAATTATTTTTGTGTTTGATTTATTAAAATATTCACATCCAAACCCAAGTAACGAAGGTGGAGGCATTACTTTTCATTCAGCCCTCGTATAACGAAATTTAGTAACAAAAATTTAGTAATGAAATTTTCACAAACAAATTTTCATCACCATCGAATGCGCTCCATAGATACCTCTGTGATTCTCGCAGTCGATCTTGAGCCACACTTTCCAGCGCTTCCCATTCCCCTTCTCCAGTGGCCTCCGCTTCAGCTCTGCCAGAGCCTCTGCACTGTCTACCAGCACATGGAAGGCCTCTATGCGCTCTGCCAATGCGGCACACTCTTCCACCTTGTCAAAAGGCAGTGGGTACGCGAAAAGGATGTCCTCGAAGCTGCCCTCATCGGCAAAGAGCCGGGCCTCGGCCAAAGTGGATACCACGATCCGGCGATGCATACCGTCTGTCATGAGTCGAGCGCCTTCTCTGGGATGCCAAGGGGAAAAGGTCAATAGATAAGGTCACCCAAGGTCAGCTGTTATCACAGGCATGGGCAAACTTCGGCCCTCCCTCCAGGTAATTTGGACTTAATCTCCCATAATTCCTAACAGCTGGTAGGCCAGTGGGTCCCAAACTTTGGGTCTCCAGGTGTTTTGGACTTCAACTCCCAGAAATCCCAGCCAGCTTACCAGCTGTTAGGAACTGTGGGAGATGAAGTCCAAAACACCTGGAGGCCCAAAGTTTGGGAACCACTGTGGTAGGCTGTTAGGAATTGTGGAAGTTGAAGTCCAAAACATCTGGGTGGGTGGCCCATGTTGGCCCATGCCTGCTATATACCCTCTACTAGACCATACCACAAACTATTGCCTAAGCATTAATATGGAAATACGACAATTCACAGGGTTTTGTGGGTCTTCATGTGCGGGCGCAAGGTGATCCCCACCTCCGGCACGCTCTCTCATTCGTTGGGGCGTTCTTCTTGGCCACATCGAGGTCCACCACAAATGCTGGGCTCGGCAGCTCCTCTATCTGTTTTCCTTTCCACATGCTCTGCAGAGAGAGAGAGAGAGAGAGAGAGAGAGACAGAGTTTGCAAGTACACACTGTGGAATTAATCCAGTTTGATACCACTTGAACTGCCATGGCTCAAGGACGACGAGACTGGACAATGTTTTTATTAGGAGACGTAACTGATTTATGTTTTTAATACTATTGTTATCGCTTTATATTATGTGTTCATGCTTTTAAATGTTTTATGGTGTATTGGGCATTGAATCGTTGCCTCTGTAAACCGCCCTGAGTCGCCTGAGGGCTGAGAAGGGCAGTATGCAAATACAGTAAACAAACAAACAAACAAATCCTGGTAGTAGCAGTTTCCCAAGGTCTTTCGCCTTCTGTGCCAAAGAATGCTAATGCCTCATCAAGTAACCATTTTTCATGAGTAGGTAGATGCAAATCCAAATATTTCAAACTCTGGAATAATCCTAAATCAAAATACACACACACACACACATATGTAATGTTCATTTGTGGGCCACGCATAACTAAAAAACCACTGGACGAAATGACACCAAACTTGGTCACGAGAGACCTACTAACAGGGGTGCTCATTAGGTAGCTCGGGCTACTAGTAGATCTTCGGCTCTCTTCCAGGTGATCTTCGGGCCTCACCAGCTGGCTGGGGCGCTCCTGCCATGCACGCGCACACCCTGCGCACACGCGCGCTCCTGCTGCTGGCTTCCGCCCTCGCGGTGTTTCTTTCGCCTGCGGGGCATTGCAGGAAGAAGGAAGCACGAGGCGGGGCCTCTGGAGGGAGCGCCCTGCCTCTCTCTCGTCCAGAAGCAGCTGTGCAGCCTCCGTTGCCAGCGAGACAGGCAGGGCGGAGCGCTCCCTCTGGATGCCCCACCTCGTGCTTTCTCCTTCCTGCAATGCCCCGCAGGCGGAAGAAGCACTGCGCGGGCGGAAAACAGCAGCAGGAGCACACGCGGTGAAGGAAGGAAGGAAGGAGGTAGAGAAGGAAGGAATGAGAGAAGGAAAGAAAAAAAAGGGAGGGAAAGAAAGGAGAAAGAGGGAGGGAAGGTTGGCCACAACAATGAGTGGCGGGTACAGCTAGTAATAATAACAAAACACTAGCCCAGCTTTGTGATGCTGTGCTTTAGTTGTGCATTTCCTTTATGGCCACCAAAATAATGAGACTTGATGACCTTTAGGAGCCTCCTTTCCAAATCATTTTCAGATGCTGCCAATTCAAAAAATACTGATTAAAACCCCATTATGGGCCTCTCATTATGTAGGGCAGATGCAAATACAGGTATTCCAAATTCCAAAATAATAATCTAAAATCCATGATGGGGCTTAATCTACTAGAGGGTCCCAGTATTAGGATCTGTAGGCTGTCGAGCACCGGGCAGAGAGCTTTTACAGTGGCCGCTCCGACCCTCTGGAATTCTCTCCCTGAGGAGATACGAGCGCTACGGGGCTTGCTGGCCTTTCGCAAGTCTGTGAAGACCTGGTTATATAGGCAGGCATTTGGTTCCAACTGATGCCCCCCTATTCGCCAGCTGCCAACACACTGTTCTGCCATGTATTGCTCCTGCATATTATTGCTGCCGGGGTTATTGTGGGTTATTGGGGGTTATTGTGGGGAGGGGGCTTTTGGGTATACGTCTTTTATCTGTTTGATGTTTTATTGATTTTATGCTGTAAACCGCTCTGGGCTCCAGAGAGAGCGGTCTACCAAGTCGAATTTATAAATAAATAAATAAATAAATAAATAAATAAATAAATAAAATGATGGTGATGATGATTGCAACAATGATGATGATGATATTTATTTGTTACTCACCTCTGGCCCCAAGCATTTGGCTATGAATAATAATAATAATAATAATCTCTATTTGTTACCCATCTCTTAATGGTTCTAGCGGCCCCAATCATTTGGATATGAATAATAATATAATATAAAATATATAAAAATAAAAATGTAATGTTTGTTTGTGGGATTAACGTAACTCAAAAACCACTGGACGAATTAACACAAATTTGGACACAAGACACCTATCAGGCCAACAAGTGACCATCACTCATAAAAATACCGAAAAACACATCGGAGGACACTAAAAAAGCCAAAACACACACACACATATACAGTATATACACATACACACAAAATAAATCTACACAGAATAGACTAAAAATGCCACCCAAAAATAAAAAATACATTACAACTCATGTGCAAAACCACATATATATGCAAGCACACCTATATACACATATACACAAATATATACATACACATATACATATAAAACACATATACACCAACTGGGCAGGGGACGGCTAGTATAAAAATATAATCATCCTCATCATTTTTGTTTGCTACCCACCTCTGTTAATGGCTCTGGCCCCAAGCATTTTGTATAAGGGATAATTAACCTATATGACATGATACACATATATGCAAATATATGCAAAAATGCAAAATACTCTTGGTTCCAAGCATTTTGGATAAAGGCTACTCACCTGTTAACAGTTTCATTCATCCCATTGAAATTCATAGGTTCACTATTATCTAGGAGGAACATATCCACCTAGATATGAGAGACATGCTTAGCAATTCTCACGGTCTAATTCTTTTGCACAAAGTGCCAGTGAAAGTAAATTGGCACGGTTTGGCACACAAACAGTGCAAAAGCAGTGGCCTATTTTGTGCATTTAGAAAATGGGGCACAAAAGTCTAAATGGAAGCCTACCTTTTAATCGGCAGCAACTCCTCTTCCTTTATTTCCCAGTGCTTCCCAGTTTGGGGTGAAAGTCCAGTTTGGAAAATGAAGCAAATGGTGAATTATATGGCTTGAGTTTTCCACTCACGTGACCGGACTCACTTCTGCACCCTTTGCAAGTCGACAAGAGTTTTAGAAAACTATTATTTATTTATAGTTTTCAGGGGATCTGAAACTATTTAACCAGCGTTTTGTATTTATGTTGCAGTTAAATTATTTTTAATAATTGTAGCATTGCAAGCCACTTTGTGTCTCGTTGAAGAGAGGAAAGCGGAATGCAAATAATAATAGATTAGTTTAAAATAATAATTATATATTTATATATAATATATATCTATTACGATAATAATATATGCATTTTATATTTTATTATATATTAGACTATATATAATATTATATAAAATATAATATATATAATATATTAGATTATATAATATATCATAATATAATATATAATATATATTATATTATAATAATATTATATATATTTATTGTCTAGTCCAATGACAGTGTAAAGTATAATTCTCACTTTGCAATGCAATGGCATTTATACAAATAATAATAGATTACATAATAATAATTATATATATTTATATATAAAATATATCTATTACGATAATAATATATGCATTTTATATTTTATTATATATTAGATTATATATAATATATATAATATAAAGTATATTACTATTACTATATAGTCTATATATAATATATATATAATATATATATAATATATACTATTATTATTATATATATTGTCTATATATTATATGCATTTTATATTTTATTATATATTAGATTATATATAATCTATAATATTATAATATATATATTATATTACTATTATATATATTGTCTAGTCCAGTGTTTCCCAACCTTTTTTGAGCCGCGGCACATTTTTTACATTTACAAAATCCTGTGGCACACCACCAACCAAAATGACACAAAATGACACCCTAACACAGTAATACATATATTTAATATGTTTTTAAATGTATTTATACACTCAGTGTGAAACCTGGGCCTGTTTCTATGAACACAACATAGATATCCTGGCAGGAATGGCAGAAAGACACACACAAAGGTCTTGCTCAACAGCTGGGAGTTATAGTTCACCCGCAATCAAAGAGCATTCTGAACTCCACCAATGATGGAATGGAATTAAACTTCCCACACAGAACTACCATAATCAAGAGAAAATACTATAAGAGTTTGATGGGCATTGACCTTGAGTTTTGGAGTTGTAGTTCACCTATATCCAGAGAGCACTGTGGAGGGGAGGGAGGAAGACGTGGGGCGAGTCTGCGCAGTAGCACCCGCACGGGTCACGTCTTCCTCCCTCCCCCCTCCCGCAGAAGCAGCAGCATGAGCAAAGTGAGGCAAAGCGAGCAGAGTGAGGCTGGGAAGAAGGGAGCCCGAGTGGAGAAGAAAAAGTGTTCGGCAGGAGGGGGAAGAAAGGGGATTGGAGGGTCCAATTTCCCAAGGCACAGCTGATGATCACTCACGGCACACTAGTGTGCCACGGCACACTGGTTGGGAAACACTGGTCTAGTCCAATGACAGTGTAAAAGTATAATTCTCACTTTGCAATGGTGCAATGCAATGGCATTTATACAAATAGATTATATAAAAATAATATTTAAATATTTAAATATAATATATATCTATTACGATAATAATACATGCATTTTATATTTTATTATATATTAGATTATATATATTATATAATATATATTATATTATATATTAGATTATACATTATAATCTATATATATATAAATCGAGTGGTCGTGGGATGTCCGTTACTATACGCCCCAGAAACACAAATCCCACGACACACATTTCCCCAGACCACGAGGTACAACCATAGCACAAAAAAACCCAACTACCTACCTTCCAACCCCCCAAAACGACCCCAAAACCGCCCATTGCATCCCATTCTGTGCTGGCGAGCGCAGGACACAGGGAGGGCAATCGCAGGGCGCAATCAGACCCCAACCCACCAACCCATCCCGCGCCCTCTCCTCACTCACAAGGACCTTCGCAGCCCACCTCCTACCTTAACCCCCCAAACGGCCCCCAAACCTCACGGAGCCGGATCACGCCCGCCGCCATTCCCCGCCTCCGCTGCCTTCTCGCCTCCTCCGTCGCCTTCCAGGGGGCTTTACACACCAGCGCGCCGCTCCGCCCGGGTGCTCTGGTCGCTGTTGTCGCCCCCTCCTCCTCTGCCTCCTCGCCCGTCTCCCTGCCGCTCCCGGCCGCTCGGCGCCACCGGGACCACCTGGGAAGCGAGCGAGAGGCCACGGAACAGCCGCCCGAAACACCACCCACACCACCCGGGGCCAGACGCGCCCCGGGTCCGCCAGCCCTCAAAGAAGCAGGAACAGCGCCACCGCACGTCCCCGTCCCGGAGCAATTGGGGCGCCAACTACACTTCCCAGAAACCTCCGCGGCCGGAAAAAGCCTGCGGGGCCTTCTGGGAAGTGTAGTCCCATGGAGCACTTCTCCCAGGAGAGCCGGCACTTCGCAACAGAGAGAAAGGGTGAGTAATAGAGAGAGAGTGAGAAAGAGAGAGGGGGGAGTGAGAGAGTGAGTGAGAGAGAGGGAGGGAATGCTAGAGAGAGAGTCAGAGAGAGAGAGAAAGAGGGGGAAGTGAGAGAGGGGAGAGTGAGAGAGAGAGATGGGGGAGAGAGGAGGGGCAGCAGTGAGAGAGTGAGACAGAGGGGGGGAATGAGATAGAGAGACGGGGGAAAGAGGGGGGCAGGAGTGAGAGAGTGAGAGAGAGGGGACAGAGAGAGAGAGAGACGGGGAGAGAGAGGGAGGAGTGAGAGAGAGAGGGCAGGAGTGAGAGAGTGAGAGAGGGGGAGTGATAGAGAGAGAGTGAGAGAGAGAGAGAGAGAGGGGGAGTGAGAGACTGAGAGAGAGTGACAGAGAGAGGGGATACTGAGATAGAGAGACGGGGGAGAGAGAGAGACACACACACACACAGAGAGACACACACACAGAGAGAGAGAGAGAGGAGATGTCATCCCACAGAGAGAGAGAGAGAGGGAGAGAGAAAGAGAGAGAGAGAGAGAGCAGGAGGGAGGGAGGGAGGGAGGGAGTGATAGATAGGAATAAAGAGAGAGTGAGTGGTACATAGAGATTGGGTGATACACACAGAGTGAGTACACAGATATAGAGAGACACAGAGAGCGAGTGATAGAGAGAGAGTCTGATGGAGAATAATATACACAGAGAGACACAGTGATAGATAAAGATAGGGATAGATAGATGGAGAGAGAGACACACAAACACAGGAAGTTATAGAGAGAGAGAAATAGGTAGATAGGGATACAGAGAGAGAGAGAGAGAGAAAGACAGAGAGAGACAGAGACAGAGACAGAGAGAGAGAGATACATGGCACAGCAACGCGTGCCGGGTTCAGCTAGTATATAATAATATATAATATATATAGTATATTGCTATTATTATATTCATATTATAATATAATATATATTATTATATATTAGATATAATAACAGTATATATTATTATATCTAGTCCAATGACAGTGTAGAAGTACAATTCTCACTTTGCAATGGTGCAATGCAATGGCATTTATAGTTTGAGAAGCCGTAGTTCCCCAAACTATCCCAAAAACACTATAAATCCCAACCTGTCTTTGGAGATTGCAATTTAGATAGTTGCACATCCCACCCCCAAGAAACTACAAATCCCAGGACTGCTAAAGTGAGATGAAACTGCTTTAGTTATGCAATGCAGAAAGATCTGTTTGTTGCAATAATTGATTCCTTCCATGCAATACAAGGTTGCAAGTTTAACTGCTTTAGGAAACTTAGAGGCTCTATATAACCTGAATGAAGAGAAGGAATTTTTGCCGCCCGCGTAGACTCTGCTCCCCAGTTCAGGCGGAGAACTACGAAATGACCTGCACGCATGCGCAAAGGCGATTCCTATTAGCGAGAGATTTCATTAGAAGTGGGAGGAGCCCGCCCGCCCGGGTTTTCTCTTTCTTCTCCTAAGGCAGCAGCGCCACCTACAGGCCGGATTGAGAAGAGCAGCGTCCAAAGCTTGAATCTTTTCCAGCCTCCAAACTGGGAATTTTTTTATCATTGAAAAATTTGCATAATGTTTTGATTGCAACTTTGCTTTATATAATATTGTAATTTTTAGTATTTATTTATTTATTCTATTGCCTGTATATTCTGCCTTCTCCCAGAATGAGATCCAAAGGCAGCTTTCAAAACAATTAAAAATATTCACAATAGGAACAATTAAATTATATATATATGAATATATATATATATTTATATATATAATTTATAATTATTTGAATATAGAAATATAAATATATTTATGACAGCTTGTCCAAAATTCCGAATAATAAAAACTCCGAAATTGTGACTGAGACAGTGTCACTTTTGGCTACAAACTTTGGTTTTATTTATTCACTAGCTTGGGGACCCGGCCCTGCCCGGGTCATTTGAGAAGTGCAGCAGGATGTAGAGTGGGTCATGGGGGCTCTGTGTGCCAACTTTGGTCTTGATCCATCATTATTGGGAGTTGCAGTGGTATCATGAAATTACTGAAGGTAGTGCAAGTCCCATCATCTCTGTGTGTCCCGTCCCCCCAAAGTGTAGTAGGATGTAGATTGGGTCATGGGGGCTCTGTGTGCTAAGTTTGGTCTGTATTGGTGAATGGATGAGGGATGCATTGTTTTTCGGAAGTGAGTGAAGGTACTTCAAGTCCCATCATCCGTGGTCCGTCTCACAGTAAACTGCACCAGGCTGTAGAGTGGGTCATGAGGGCTCTGTGTGCCAGATTTGGTGTTGATCAGTCATTGGATTAGGTTTGTAGCAGGATTGGGAAGTGAGGGAAGGTACTGCAAGTCCCATCATCCATGTTCTGTCCCCCCAAACTTCAGTAGGATGTAGAGTGGGTCACTGGGGCTCTGTGTGCCAAGTGTGGACTTTCTCTGTGTTTGTTAAGGGGGCCACAGTGGTCTGTGGGAACAGAGGGTGTAAAAGTACTACAAATCCCATCATCCATTGTCAGTCCTCCCCAAACCTCACCAGAACGTGAAGGCAGTCATGGGGGTTATGTATGGCAAGTTTGGTCTCGATCAGTGATTGGATGAGGGTTGCAGCAGACTTTGTAAGTGAGTAGAGGCACTTCAAGTCCCATCATCCATGGCCCACCCTCCTCCGAACTGCACCAGGATGTAGAGTGGGTCATGGGGGCTGTGTGTGCTGAGTGTGGTCTGTATTGGTCCTTTTTGGTGGCCTCAGTGGTCTGTGGGAACCAAAGTGTTGGAAAGTACTACAAATCCATAACGTGGGTCATGTCATAGGGGGTTATGTGTACCAAGTTTGGTGCAGGTCCATCACCCGCGCTGGTCGCTGTGGCCTGTGAAAGTGGCTGCCACATATCCGCCCCTGGCCTGTGAAAGTGGCTGCCACATATCCGCCCTGGCCTGTGAAAGTATACCGGTGTAAAACAGAAAGGAGTTAAAAATGGAAAAGGCCTGCATGGAATGGATTCTGGGTTGCTGGCTTTTTCCCCCTCAGTGGGAAGAAATCCTGTTGTTTGAATGTAAAGGCCTGGATTCTGGGTTGCTGGCTTTTTT
>JARBWK010003960.1:0-11285 GCA_030556195.1 Anolis apletophallus | reverse complement strand
GGGGCCTCCCCTGCTGCCCCCCTCGGGGGGCAACCCCGGCCAGATCCAGGGCAGAAGTTTTGGGCAAAGTTCCCCAAAAGGAGGGCAACCCCCTTCTCCCCCGGGAGCCCAGGGGGCGAGGGAGGCCAGCCCGGGGGGAAAGGATTTCCTCTTTTTGGGCCTTCCTTTGCCCCCCGTGGTTAAACTCCCTTTTCCCAGGTCCCCCTGCGGGCCCCCCTCTTTTGCCAGTGGCGAACCGCCGTCAATCCCCCCCCGGAGGGGGGGTTTCAAAGAAGAGCCAGGAAAGGGGGCGGGAGGGGGGGGGGTGTGTGTGTGTGTGTGTGCCCAAAAACAGGCAAGCAGCGGGGTGAAAGGGAGCCTCACCGTAAAGGGGAGTGGGGACAATAATTTATAATAAAATTTAATAAAATATAATAATGTAATGTAAAAATTAATATATTATATTTAAAATTTTCAATATATTAAAATGTCATAATACAGATATATATATAAATATTAATTATGATATTAATACTAAATTTTAAATATTAAAAATTTTTTAGAAATATAGTAAATAAATAAATAAATAGGTGCAGCCCTCCATAATATTTTTGGCCTTTCCCCCGGAAAAATAATTCCCCCCCCTGTTGGATGGGGTAAACCGGCAAAAAAAACCCCTTTAAAAAATATTAGCCTACAGAATATAAGGGTTTGAGACCCCTCTACAAAATTATTCTACAAAGAAAACAAAAGAGAATCTTTTTTTTGGGGGGACCGGTGATGCAATTTTTTAAAACCCCCCTTTGCCGGCAGAACTGAAGACAGACGGGCCGGGTTAAAAACCCGGAGAGCCCGGAGACTCCTTCTGTAGCCCAGCCCCAAAGTAAACAGGGGACCCCCCAAAAAGGAAGTAAAAACACAAAACATCCAGGTGATTCCCGGGCAACGCCTTCAGAGGGCCAATTATCTCCCCCCAAAAGTGACATTTTTTCCAGTCGCTTCACCCAAAAAAAAAATGCCATATAAAAAAAAAAGTCAGTTGGAAATGTCATCTTGAAATCTAAATAACCTGACATTTGGCTTTCACATCTTGTAACCTCTTTACTCCAAGAAACTTTTTTAAAAATTCCCTCACTTCTAAAGGTTGCTAGTCAAAAATTTGTACTATGAAAAGGTCCCCAAAAAAGTTTCATAACGTGAATTAATCTGAACTCCAAAAACAATTATTTACCCAAATTTTCCCAGCCACAACATTTAAATTAAGATTTTGCTATCTTTTTTTTGATACACCCATGAATAGAACAGGAGGTTTTGCTTTTTCCAGACTTCTAAAAATAAAAATGGAAGCATGGAAGAAAGCTGACAATAAATTAACAAACTATATAACAAAAAACAAAGGGAAGGGAAAAAAAATGCCAAGGCTAAAAAGCTGAATATTCAGGATCAAAAATTACAACTATTTATTTTTTTTTTTCCAAAAAATTTGTACCCTCCCTTCTCACCCCGAAGGGGGGACTCAAAAAGGCTTACAGCTGGCAACAATTCGATGCCCAAAATAAAAAACACAGAAAAAAACAACAATTACATAATAGGTAAAAACATTGGTTAAAATCCTTTTAAAAAAAAATATTATCAACAAAAAAGCAATATTAAAAAATTTGGGGACCAACGCCCAGCCCCAAAACCCCGTCCTTTGTCCTTTTCCCCAAAAACATTGTGTTTTTGTCAGCCTCTCCTACATGCCTGGTCCCAAAACCATTTTTTTAGCTTCCCCCAAAAGGGAAAAGGGGGGTGTGTTGCCCCAATTTTGCGGGGGGAATGTTCCACAGGCGGGGAAATACTGCTGAGAAGGCCCTGCCTCGTCCCCAGACAATCCCCGACTCTGAGGCAGGCTGGGGGGGATATTTGGACAAGTAAGCTGGGCCCCAAAAAAGTTTAGGGTTTTAAAAGGGGGGGAGCACTTTGAATTGAGCCGGGAAATGGCCCCCCCAGGGGGAGCTGACAACAAGTATCTCCTGTATGTCGCTCCGCTTAACCTGGTTGCCAACGTTGGATATTTCCCAAAGGCAGCCCCCAGGGGAAATTTGCATTCATTTGGGATATAAAAAGGGGGGGGGACTATTTTTGGAATCAGATTTCTCGGGGGTTTTAGGAGACAGAATACAGGGTTAAAATTTAAAAGGGCAAAAAAAAAATTTTTTCACACATTTTTTTCCAGAACTTACAAGTATAAGGGGGACACTGAAAAGTTGTATAATCAAAAACAAAGCGGGGGTTTAGTTAGAAAAAAAGGGGGGGAAAAAGAGTTAGAAAGGCGCTATAAATTAAAAGGACTAGTTAAGCTCTCAAGTACAAAGGCAGATCATTAATCCAAAGCCCGGGACCCCCCCAGGGCATCGATTTCTGGTTTGTTTTTTTTGGAAAGTTGAACTATGAAGAAAGTTAAAAAAAAGACTGGTTTTTTTTTAAAAATCCATATATTATACACACCTAGGTTACCCGCCCCGCGTTCTGTGGCCAATCATTCCTTTTTGTTTCTCTTCTTTCTTTCTTTTTTTCTCTCCCCCCTTCCCTCCCTTTTTTCCCTTTCTTTTTTTTCTCTCCTTTTTTTTCTCTTCTTCTTTCCCCCCCTTTTTTTTTCCCCCTTCCTCTTTCTCCCCTTTCTTCCTTCTCTTTTTTTGGGGACTGCAATCCCAGCAGTTCTCCTGACATCATCTTCGCATTTCTATCAATCTATCAAAGTATTGCTGGGAGTTGCCCCCCAAAAAATTTGGGAAACCAGGGATTGGGTGCAAGCAGTGCATTTGGATCATTCCCTTCTCCTAAAGGGCCTGGTCTGGGGGAATTCTGGGGTTCCCCCAGAAGAGGTGGGGATATTTGGGACCCCCCAAAACACTCAAAAAGGATCACGCGGGGTTGAAACCCACGGTCCAACACGATTTTTGCGGGTCGAAATGTGGCAAAAGCACCTGCCCGCCACCAAACACCACTTATATCCCCCCCCCTTCCATCGCCCATGCAACCCCCAGGTAGGGTTGCCCCAAACCCCCCGGGGTGATTGGGATATCCCATAGTCCAAAGGGGGGGACCTCAGGCCCCAGGCGCGTGGAGCCCAATTTTGTCCAATGTCAGGCTGGGGGGGTTTCATTTCCCCCCTGCAGTTGCACACATGGGAAGTTACCTCACTTCCACATGATCAGCCGTTTTTTTGGGCCCCGGGCCCGAACTAGGGAAAAGGTCGTGAATTCATGAGGCTGGGGCTTGACCTTCCTAAAGCTCAAGTCCCCAGTCCTACTAACCTCCCCCCCCCGCCTCCCCAAAACAAAACATCTTCAATCCGGGGGTAAAAGGGGCCCCCTACTTTTTTAAAAAGACCACAATAAAACTGGGATAACCTTCCCTAAACTCTTAGGAAACAGAAAGGGTATAAGAGACCTTTTTCCCGCTTTCCCCAATTCTAAAAGGCCCAATATCCGGAAATTTCTTGAAGGACCCCCCAAAATTTCCCAAATTTTTGTGGACAGCCACACTAAATCCCCTTCCTTATACTCCCCCCTTTCCCCCCTTTTTCCCGGGTCACCAAACATCTTATACGACGGTTTTCCCAAAAAGCGTCCGCTCCCCCATTCCTCCTTTTTCTTTTCCCACTCCACTTTCTCCTCCTCCCAACTCCAACACCCAAAAAGGGGCCCCTACCCAAAATATCCGGGATTTTTCCGTGATGAATGCACCAGTTTTGTATGCCATTGGATGGGGGAACAGATCAGCCCAAAATTTGGGTTTTTCCCTTTTTCACAAAAATGCGTAGATAAGCCCCAAAAGACTTCTCGTTCTTTCTCCGCCCCCTTACAACAAAAAGGGTGATAAAAAGGGGGGCCTCTGAGCCCCCAAAACCTCAAAAAAAGCCCCAAAATGCCCCGAAACTGCACTCCACATCCTCAAAACTTTTTCCCCCCACCCATGGGGGAAAATGCTGAAAAAACCGCCCGTTCAGAAGGCCCCCCTTCCCAAAGGCACAAAATGGGCCTGCTTAAAACATATCAGTACCGCCAAATGTTTTTCCCCTGGGCAACTCCCCAAAAAATCAGTGCTGACATCGCCCCCGGGGCCCCCAATAATACCACCTGAATCCCCCTGCGGCCGAGAGGAACTTTTTTTCTGGCACACCCCCACAACTTTCCCCCAAACTTTTTTCCCCCCCGCCCTCAGGGGGGCCACCAATCCGTTTTTTCCAAAAAACAGAGTCTTGTGACCCCCCAATGTCCCGCAGACCTATGATCGTGGTTCAACCTCAGCCCCTGCTCTCATACTCTGAGGCTACACTTTACTCCCATTCCCAAACCATTCAACAACTTGCCCCCTTCTCATGGCTCTGCAACCATATTCACCAAAAACCCTTCTGAACCCCAAACCCCCTTCACCACCACCCCTTTCCCCCTTTTTAATCTCATTCGCGCCTCCCCCTTGTCTCCCCGGGCCCGACCCCAATGTTCTCGGGAAACACCTCCCCCCGCCTTATGCATTTCATTTCACCCCCCTTTTGGGTACCGAGACAATGCATCAGCCCCCACATTCTTTTCCCCTTTTATGTGGAGCCTGGAAAAATTCCAGAAAAAAAATCCCCCATCTCCCCAAATTTTGGGGGGACAATTTTGGGGATTTTTTTAAAAATTGAAGGCGAGGTCGTCATCCCCAAAAAAGGGGAAAACAGCCCCCTTTAAAATTCCCCCATGTTGCAAAGCGTTGCCCCGAAACCCTCCTTCTCCCCCCAAAACCTTTTTCTCCTTTTCCCCCAAAATTTTTGAAAAAATCCACCGCTTCACCCCCCCCTGCTCATCCTCCTTTTTAACACCCACCTGCCCAAGCAAAACGCACACTGCACCACAACGGCTTATCCACATCTGGATGCATTAACAATGGCCCATTTAAACGCTTCTTTAAAACCCCACAAAAGCCTTTTGACATTTTCCTTTTTTTTCCCCCCCAACCTAGCTCCTGGAGACTTTTTCCTGGACTCTTCCTTTTCCCCAGTCTTCAGAAATTTTTGGTGGCGGAAGAGTTATCTCAAAACCCCAAAAAAGGGCAAAAAAAATTTGCCAGCCCCCGAAAGGCCGAATTGTCGGGTTGGGGCCTCCAGTCAAAAAACATCCACCTTGGCCGGATCCATCGAAAACCCCCCCCGCTAATTTTTATATCCCCCAAAAAATCAATCGATTCTTACCAAACTCACACTTACTAAACACATACAGACTCGCCTGTCGCACCCTTTTTAACACCTCCCTTCAAAAAAACATGCCCCCCCGGTACGCGTCACATCGATATCATCAAAAAAAAAACCCCCTTAAAAAAAGGGGGTTGCAACACCTCATTGACCCAACTGCATGAAAATACCGGGGCCCAGCCAAACCGAATGGCATTACGGCCCATTCAGACCCCCGGGGGGGGAAAAAAAACAGTTTTCAGTCACCCCCTTCACTCGCACCATGTAAAACCCCAATCAAATCCAGCTTTGAAAAAATTTCCCCCTTTCTAACTGCCAACAAACCCGATTAATGGGGGGGGTAACAGTTTGGTACTCACAGCATTCAAACCCCTATAATCAAAAACATCCCCAAACCCCATCCTTTTTCCCCCCGAAACAACACTGGCGCTGCAATGGGGGACTCAGACCTCCGAAAAACCCTCTTCTTAAATAGCCATCGATCTGCCCCCTTAATGCTTCCTTCTCTTTCACTGTCATAGCATATATTTTTTGGTTTGGGGGAGGACACCCCCCTTTCCCTTTAAATTCATCTACACTTACGTTACGGGGGGGGGGAAAAACCCCCGAGCAAAAATTTGGGGGAAAAACATCAACATCCCCCCCTATTCAGCTGGCCCCTTACATCATTCTAACCCCCCCCTTGCATTAGGAGAACATTGTACCACCCCGCTTCCAATCGATCTTGGGATTCCTCCAAGCCCACAACCCAATACCCCCCTCAACCTTTTTGGGGGGGCCCCCCCAAAAAGCCCCCCCCAGGGTCCCCCCCCCGACCCCCTTTTCCTTGTTTCCCCCCTGAAGGGCCCCCCCAATAGAGGATCCATCTAATTCGTAAAAGTTACAGGTGTTTCCCAAAGGGGTTTTTCTCCCCCCCAAAAAACCCCTTTTCCCCGGGGGGGAAAATTCTCTGAACACCCCCGCTCTCTTTTTTTCCCCAACCCCTCTCCTTTTCAAACCCAATGTAATTAATATTTTGCTCACCCCAAAATTTTTCCCCCCCTCCCTTTCCCAAAAGCAGCCCGGGGGCCACCTTTTAAACCCGGGGGCCCCCGGTGCCTCTGTCGGCACTGGGACGCAAATGAGGGGTTTTTGGGGAAAAAAAAAAAAGCGGGCCCCCCCTTTGATGGCCTTTTCCCGGGCTGGGCGGTTGTCATTGGCACGCGGCCTCTCCCCCCCGGTCGTCCCCCCCCAAAAAACCCCGCCGGACCCCCTGGGCCTCATGGGTTGAAAAAGACGCCGTTTCACCTGGGCAAAAATTCCCCTTTTTCACTGCAGAACCCGGGGGCCCCCCCCTCAAAGCTCCGGATCATCCCAAAACCATGGGTCTCCTTTAAAGTCTTTAAATAATTCCCCAAAATGTTGGAGACCACTCCCCCTTTTTTTCCCCCCCAACCCATGAACTCCCCCCCTACTCAGTGACCGACCCGGGGGGCCCCCCTTCAAACAAAGGGGGCCTCCTTCGCCTTAACCCTCCCTGGGTCCAAACCGGAAAATTTGGGCCGAGGAAGGCCCCCCAGACTGCAAACACGGGGCTCCTCGTATTTAACAAACCCCTCAGCTGCCCCCCTTTCCCCCAATACGCACCGATGGCCGCTGGCGCTGTCCTGGGTGGGAAAACCTAACCTCCAATGGTCCTGCACCGCCGGCAAAGGCTACTTTTCAGGCTTTTCCTTCAAACTCAACCCAATGGGTTTCCCCTTTTTTAAACGGGCCCCCCCTTCCCGGGGGGAAAAAGCCCCCTTTCCCTGAGGACCTCAAGCGGAACACCCTTCCCATTCCTTTTTGGGGGGGCCGCCCCCGGGGGTTTCCCCCCGGTGGCCCCCCTTGATCCTCCTCCCGGGGGGTCTAGGGCGCTCAGCTGATGTCCGCCATCCATCCAAGAATAAGTGAAGTCTCCTCCGCCCGGGGGGTACACCCCCCTCCATCGGCTCTCCCCCCCGGACATGGCTCGGGACATCCTTCTCAAATCTGTTTTCCCCCGCCTCCCGCTTACATCTCATCCGCCAACTCCGAGGGGGATGCCGGCTCTTTTGGGTTTTTTTCCACACTTCCTACTAAAGGCCTGTCCCCGGGACGTTTTTCTGGGAAGCATTCTGGATCCCTCCCCAAAAGCCCAGTCCTTAAAGCTTTCCTCCGCCCCCCCCGGGCCCCCCCTAACTGGGGCCCCCCCCCCTTTTCCCCCGGTCCCATACACTTCGGGTCTGCTTGAATGACCAGTCCTTGAACACTCCTCCGGGCCCTTTTATTCCTCCAAACCTCCGCCTGCTGGGGCAAATCTCCTTTTTCCCCCCCCGACCCAGGGTCACCTGAGTTCCCAAAGGGGGCTCCGCTTTTTCCTCCTCCCGGGGAAAGCACCCCTTTTCCCCCCCCTTTATGGTGCTCACCGGGGACCCCGGCAAGGGTCAATCCCCCCCTAGTGCGCGGGTTTCCCCAAGGGGGAATCCCTCTTCATATATTCTTCTTCTCTCCCCAAAAAAACCTCTCCATTGCTGGGGGAAATTGAAAAAGGGGGTTTGCAAAAACTCTCACACTCGGTAAAGGGGGCCCGGGTTGAAAACACGGGGGTTTTTTGCAGGTAACACATGTGAAGCAAAAGACCCGCCGCCACCAAAAAAACCCTTATATACCCCCCCCCCCTCCCCTCGCCCCTCAATGTCCCGGTAAGGGGGTTTCCATATCCCGGGGGTTCAGCATATCCCCATAGTCCAAAGGGATGTGACCTCATGGCCCCATGAGTCCGTGGAAACAATTTCCAATGTCAGGCCCCCGGGGGGGTTTAACACTTCCCCCGCAGCCGCACTGTGGAAGTTACCTCACTTCCACATGACTCAGCCCCAAACTTATATAACTGGAGCCCAGGTTACCCCCAAATGGGGGAAAAAGGGGGGGTCAAAAACACCAGGCTGGGAGCGACCTTCACTCAAGCTCAAGTCTCCCAGTCCCGACAGATATGCTATTGTGTGTTTTTTTTTGCCTGGGGCATTGTTTTTTTGCATGCAATGTAGTGTCTTTTTTTTTTTTCTTTTTCTTTTAAAGTCCCTTCTGCTGTGTTTCAGTGTCTTTACAGTGATGGTACTTGTTGGCCCCCTAGGTGTGTTTTTTCCCAAAATTTGTTGTCAATCCCTCCGGGGTTTTTTAGGAAATCCAACAACAAATTACATTTTATTTTTTTAGATATATGAAAACACTAAAAAAAATTCCTAATGGGGAACAAATTAACTAGAAAAGGGGTGATCTGTAACAGATTGTGGCGATCTGTCTGAATGGATTTTCATTTTTGGTTGACAAAAAACGATTAAAAACTTTCAAAAAAAATATTATCCCCAAAATAAGAAGTCCTGGTTAAAAATTTCTCACCCCAAGAAATTTAAAAAAAAAGAGGACTGAATGAAAATTTAAAAAAACCCTTTTTTCCCAAAAAAAAAAAACCCAAAAATAAAAAATATAATCTATATAATTTTTTCCCCACTTGGTTTTTTTTTTGGGCCCTTTTTTGTTTTTTTTTTTCCCCAAAAATAAATTTTTTAAAAATATATCAGGGTATTTTGGGCTGTTTTGTGGGGTTTCCGGGCCACTCCCCAAAGGGTTTTTTTTCCCTCCTCAGCCCTTTTTCCCCTTTTCCCCCCCCAAAAAGGGGGCCCTTTTTCCTTTCCTTCCTTTTTTTTTTTTTTTTTAAAATTTTTTAAAATAGTGTATAACTAGTTCTTTTTTTTTCTTCGTAAAAAAAAGATTCGGGAAAGGGTTTTTCCCCCCCACGCCTAAAAACACGGAACTAAAAGGCCAATCCAGGGGGGTCCTTTTTAAGGAAACCCCGGGTTTTTTTTTTCGGCCCCGGGTTCTTTCTGCTTGTCTTTTTAAAAATTTTTATTCGGGGGTTTTTTCCCCAAAAAGACCCCCAGAAACGGATAGTGCCCCCATCCCCCCATTTGGGCCAGGGTGGACCATTGTTGGTGATCAATCTGGGGGGGGCCCGGGGATGTTTCAGGAGTCCCCTTTTTTGGGGGGGCCCCTTTTTTTGGTTTTTTCCCCCGGGGAGCCCCCAAAAGTAGTATTTTTTGGGGGGCGGTGGTCCTCCATCCTAGAGACGTCCCCCGCCCAGCACAGCTGTGTTCCCCCAAAAGCATGGCCCCCCAAATTTTTAGTGATCCCTGCTTGCTCAAGGACAACAACATTGTCACATAGTCAGTCCAGTGTATATTTAAGGGTTTTGGGAAAGGGAAAAATGATGAAAGCGTTGAGGAGTTGTAGGTGTTGGCGATAGGTGACCCATGTTTCAGACCCATAGAGGAGAAAAAAAATTTAGATAGCTCTGAAATGATTTTGGTGCTTTTCCTCAGGTGTTTGTTACCCCGGGGTTTGAACCCTTTTAAATACATAGCCTTTTAACTGATCTATCTCTTTATCAATCTTGGCGCCTGAAGAGATGATGATTCCCAGGTAGGTGAACTGTAAAAAGGGCTTAAGCACAGATTTCCTATGCGGGGGTGGGGATGGTGTTCTTCCTGGTGCGGGCTGGTAGAGGGAAATTCGTTTTTTTCAGGCTGATTTCCCCGCCCAAAAAGCTCTCATAACTACTAAAACAATGTATAAATATTAAAATAAATAGAGCATCCCACATTGCAGTTTTTCACTTATTGGGAGGTCCGGGGGAAACTAACCCCAGCAATATGTGAGGGGGCACTTTTCCCTTTAATTTCTGGGGGTTTTGAAATCAGTCTTCCAATCCTGCCGTACATTTGGGAAAAACGGAGGCAGGAGGTGTATTTCCAGTGGCTCCTATACTAAACCCCGTAAAATTTTGGGGGCCAGTTGTGCTTCCCATTAAAATTTTTGGGGAAACCCGAAAAAGGAAAAATCAAAGAAAAGAGTCCCAAACCCTTTTCGTGGCAATGATGGGAGAAAACGGGGAAAATACCGTTTGGTGCAGGGAGGGTCTGTGTTGTGTCACCTGAGGATATTCGGTCACAGCTGCAGATGGAGTTAATTGGCCCGGGTCAGCTTCCTTTTCTGGGAAATTTTTCCAGCCTTTGACAGATTTAAAATTTTGTGAACTTGGACAAAGGTTTTCCCCAACTTTGCTTCGAAGCAATGCAATTAAAATCCCAGCCTTGTGAAATGAGACCTTTAAAAAGGTTTGGGCATCTACAGAGCTGACATTTTCTGGGCATTTCAAGAGACATCCTGCACATGTTTAGTAAAGCGAGATTGTCATGTCTGTAGGCTGGTTTTCTCAACCGGCTGGTATGCAAAAATTTTTCAGAGTCCATGAACACCCTTTTTAAATCAGTCCTAGATGTTCGGACATAATCACTTCCCCATCTGGGTAAAGATAAAAAAAAAACATTTTTTCACAATACACTAAATTTATACCCTCTAGGGAAATGGTTGAATTTAAGGTACATCCCGGGGGCCTGAAAACAATATTTAAAAACCGTATGGTTTTTAATGACTTCTAAACAAACAAACCCCCCTGTATTTTTAAATTATTGTTTTTTTATCATTATTTTAAACTTCCAGGACTAATCTTTGCTCTGGTAAAAAAAAAGAGCCAGACTGTGGTTTTTAGACTGGTATATCAAGGGCATTAAAAAATCATGATCAAACTTTGATTAAAAAAAAAACGTTAAGTTAAAAAATCAGACATTGGGTCCAAAAATTCTCACAGTAGACATATCCAAAAGAAAGATCAAAAATTTGCCATTTTTTTGGCAATGATGAACAAACACCTGTACTAACAGAGTTCTGATATGCCTTGGGATTCTCAAACTTTTTTCAATCTGAAACCAAAATGGTTCTTTTTTTAGAGGGGTTTTTCCCTTTTATTTTTAAAGTTCCCTTTTTTAAGGGGCCCAGCTCCTGAGTGAGAGTTTCGTTTTCCCAAAATTCAGAAAAACAAAATAAAATTTTTTTGAATATGTACTGGAACCAGCATATAAAGAACTGTGAATGATTCCCCGGGTTGGGGTTCCCGGCCTGAATCCATAGGTAAGGAAAATTTTCCCCCGACATTAAGTCCCCTTTGTCCCGGGGCTCATCTCTATTT
>JARBWK010003959.1:0-11287 GCA_030556195.1 Anolis apletophallus | reverse complement strand
ATCGAGTTGAGGAAGCCTAACAATATCCCATGAGCTGAGGCCTAGTCAGGAAAATCAAGTTGAGGAAGCCTAACAATAGCCCATAATCTGAGGCCTAGTCAGGAAAATCGAGTTGAGGAAGCCTAATAATATCCCATGAGCTGAGGCCTAGTCAGGAAAATCAAGTTGAGGAAGCCTAACAATATCCCGTGAGCTGAGGCGTAGTCAGGAAAATCAAGTTGAGGAAGCCTAACAATATCCCATAATCTGAGGCCTAGTCAGGAAAATCGAGTTGAGGAAGGACACAGTTTTTTCCCTCGAGTCCACCGTTGCCATGTTTTTAGGATACGACCAACCAGGAACCCAACATAGAAGTCCCATGTTTTCCAAGTCTAGGGACCGACAGACAGATGTGCATTTTCAGGCCAGAACCGGGATATTCCCACAACTGAAAACCTCACACTTTTTGAGCTTTGTAGCGATTCCCCCGCGTTTTTGGGGAGCATCGTTTGGCCACCCTCCATTTTGCAGCAGGAGCTCCAGGGATAAATGGACTATCTGGACAGTCCCCAAGTCTTTGACCCTTTGGCTGGCCCTTCTCTGGACACGGTTGCGACCCAAGGACCTGGAAGACCCCTCAGTCATCCGCTTGACACTGGCCACGTTTAAATGCTTTATTTAGAACAGGGCTGTCCAACTTCTACCGGGTCCAGGGCCGGAATAGAGGTCACTGATGACCTCAACGCCGCTCGCCCCGCCCCAGGCCCCGCCCCCAGGCCCCGCCCCCAGCCCAGGCCCCACCCTCTCCTACAGCTGTCATTCTCCCTCCTCCTCCTCCTCTTTGAGAGCAGAAGGCGGTGCCAAGGGCAGCGCGTCACAGGCCTGGCGTGACGCGCTGCCCTTGGCGCCGCCTTACTCCTCCTCTCGGCGCCCCCCCCCTAGGGCAGGGAGCCCCTAAAAGGGCAGAAGGCGGTGCCAAGGGGCAGCGCGTCACAGGCCTGGCGTGACGCGCTGCCCTTAGCGCCGCCTACTCCTCCTTTTCGGCGCCCCCCCGCCCTCCCTAGGGCAGGGGAGCCCCCGAAAAAGGGCAGAAGGCAGTGCCAAGGGCAGCGCGTCACAGGCCTGGCGTGACGCGCTGCCCTTAGCGCCGCCTACTCCTCCTTATCGGCGCGGAGAAAAAGACGGAGGGGGCGGTGCAGGGAGGAGGAGCTAGCTCTCTTCCTCCTCCCTGCCCCGCTTCCCCCCTCGGCTGCCATTTTTTAAAAAAATTTAGAATTTTTTAAAATTTAAAAATGGCGGCTGGGGGCATAGCTGGGGCCGTGCCCAACAGGCTGGGGGGCCGGATCCGGCCCCAGGGCCGCCAGTTGGACAGCCCTGATATATAGGAAAGAGGCTAGGATTATCGTCTAAAGACGTTTAAAGCATCCATAGATAGCAGCCATTGTCCAAAGAAGCAGGACACACGATTATAGTCCCTTGGTAACGCAAGAACCAAGCAAAGAGGGACTTCTTGCCCCAAACGGGCTAAATCCAGGAAAGGTCAGTTCTTGGCTCAAGGCTTGGCACCAAAGTTCTAGGCAGCCCCCCAGGGCCAGGCAAGGCTCCATGAAACTTGACTTGGTTTTTCCAACAATGACGAAAGATACCCAATGTCTCTGGGGCTGAACCTATCTAGGTCCCAAGGCTTTGAAAGCCAGTTCTCAAAGCAGATCCCAGCTGGCCTCTCTGGGCCTTTCACATGGGAATGGTCTGTGGTTCCAATTAGCAGTAGCACCCGGGGAGAAGGGAGTCGTCCCATGCCCGCTTATCGGCCCGAGGGGGGGGCCTGGCTTCACTTGTCCTTGAACGATGAATGAACTGGGAGTCTTTGCACAGGCTGCCTGGCTGCGGCTTGTCTTTTGGCCTAGCGGGCCTCACTGAATTAACATGACTGTGGTCTGGCTTGACCAAAGGAACAGGTTGGGGACCATGCCTGGGTGCGACAGACACCTTCCATTGTGTCCATTTTCTTCGTGAATTGCTTTGCCCGGAACTGGACACGGGGCTACTGTCGCAGGTGAGGAGGTCTGGTCAAAGCCAAAGAGGGGCTGGCTGTGACTTTCTTCCGTGTCGGCAGGCACGGCATTCCTGTTGATGCCGTCCAGAATCACATTGCCCTCTCCAGCTGATAAATCGCACTCCTGGCTAGCGTTAGGGATCCAGGACTCCGCCAAGGCCCCTCGGCCCCTGGTGCTATATTGACCTGGAGAATGTTTGGCCCAGGAACACAGTAGAGCCAGGCTGGAGGAATGCCATAACCATCACACCTAGACATCATTTTGGTCTTGCCGTGTATATGTGGGGTGAGAAGGGCAGACCGGTCAGCTTGACCCGGCTGATGTTGTGCATACTTTACTTAGCAACCGAGACCAAGGAGGTCACTAGGAAATGTAGATTGGATTTCAGGCAGCAGGGTGCAAAAAAATGGACAGAGGAAGTCTTCCCAGCGCCTTCAAGATAAGGCCTTGAAATCCAGGTGCCTCAGACATGATGTCATGGGAGTCTGGACGGAGCCTGGAAGGCTTTAAGTTGGGTGTTTCGGTCCCAGCATTTCGGCGGAGACAACGTTGCTGTTGGGGAAACCCATCTCCTGTTCCTGTTACCAAGTTTTCATGATTCTTGTATTGTCGAGACTCTTGTTTCATGTTCCTGCCTAGCCAATGTATCTTGGAAGACTTTTGCCTGGAAGGGTTTCCCGTGTCCATGTTCCTGGAATGACCTCGGAGTATTCCTATGTTTTGGATTTCTAGCTTCTTTGATGTGTCTTTGGCATTTCCGAAAGACCTTTATTGAACTCTGGCTGCTTTTGTTTATTGCTGGTTATATCCCGACTGCTGCTTTTGGATATAATAATAGTAATAATAATAATCTTTATTTATACCCCGCCACCATCTCCCCAATAGGGACTCACTCGGGGGGGGGGGGGGGCTTACACGAGGCCAGGCCCAAACAATATAATAAAAAAATATATACCCCTCCCACCCCCGCCCCCCGTTCTTATTCCTGATTCAACAGACTCTTCATGATTGGACGATTGGCCCCTGGCGTGGGGCTGGGCGAAGAGGGGCCCCAGGGCCAGGGTGTAGCCACGCCTCCCATTGTGACCCGCATCGCCCTTTCCCTTTATGAGAGATGAGCCACACTCCCACTCGCAACCTTGATTGGACACAGCAGCAGCCAATCAGAGGGCAGCATGGGAGGGGTCCTGGGAGACTTGACATCACAAGGAAAGGCACCTGCAGCAGTTGAAGGAAAGGCCCAAGAGAGCAAAGAGGGCAGAAGCAGGTGAGGGGGGGGGAGGCGGGAAATCGGTCCGGGGTGGGGGCCAAATCCACAGGAAGTCCATGGAGACGGCTCAGCAGGTGGAAATCTGCCACCAGCAGCCGGTCCCAGGGGCGACCCCCAGACCGAAAGGTCAAAGAGTGTGACTCAGCCCAGGGCTTTCGGAAGGAGAGCTGGCTCCTGCAGCTGAGCTTCCTTGGCCTCCTGATGTGCGGGGATGCTCTGGTGATGCGTGAGGCTGGAACTAAGCATGACTTCGGAGCAAGGTTGTGGGGTCGGGTCCGGTATGAAGCTCCTCCTGTAACTGTACTCCTGAGCGGTTCTTGGAGCAGGACGTATTGCCCACCCCCCCCCGGGCAGGGCTGTATTGCCCAAGGAGGCCAACGCCTCCCTCCTCCGGGTGACTAACCCGCCCCCTGCTGTCAAAGCACAACCCCCGTCCGTACCTGAGAATCCTCGCGGGATGGGATGGGGCCATTCTGGTTCCGTGCCAGCTCTGAAGGGACACCGGGAGGCGGGGCGCGCCCCCTCGCCTCCCCCCCCCCAGCCCAGCTGGAAATCCCTGAACCGTCCAATAGTTCAATGACGTGGATGAACGTTGGGAGAAGGTTCTTATCAAGTGAGGAGATGCCGCCAGGTTGGGAGAGGACAGGACCGGGATTCAGAACCGCCTTCACGGATTAGAGAGTTGGGCCAGAACTAACACAATGGACTTCAAGAAGGGCAAGCGCAAGGTACGACACTTGGGCAGAAGACATGAAAGGCCAAGACGCAGAATGGGAGAAGCCTGGCTCGACAACAGGCCACGTGAGACAGACAGACCTTGGAGCCTGTGTTGACGAAGGCTTTCGTGGCCGGAATCCCTGCCTTGTTGTAGGTTCCTTCGGGCAGTGTGGCCGTGTTCCGGAGGCATTCTCTCCTGATGTTTCGCCTGCATCTATGGCAAGCATCCTCAGAGGTTGCGACCTCACAAACAGAGGCAGGATGGCCATCTGCCAGGGGTGCTTGGGTTGTGACCTCACAGCCTTTGAGGACGCTTGCCATAGATGCAGGCGAAACGTCAGGAGAGAATGCCTCCAGAACATGGCCACATTGCCCGAAAAAACCCACAACAACGCAGATCTTGGAGTCTTTGCAGAGAAAAAGGCGAACGTGAGCCAAGACGTTGGCGATTTTATATTCTACTAGCTTGGGGACCCGGCCCTGCCCGGGTTATTTGTGAAGCGCAGCAGGATGTAGAGTGGGTCATGGGGGCTCTGTGTGCCAAGTTTGGTCTTGATCCATCATTATTGGGAGTTGCAGTGGTATCATGAAATTACTGAAGGTAGTGCAAGTCCCATCATCTCTGCCCCCCCCCCCCAGTGTAGTAGGATGTAGATTGGGTCAGGGGGCTCTGTGTGCTAAGTTTGGTCTGTATTGGTGAATGGATGAGGGATGCATTGTTTTTCGGAAGTGAGTGAAGGTACTTCAAGTCCCATCATCTGTGGTCCGTCTCACAGTAAACTGCACCAGGCTGTAGAGTGGGTCATGAGGGCTCTGTGTGCCAGATTTGGTGTTGATCAGTCATTGGATTAGGTTTGTAGCTGGATTGGGAAGTGAGGGAAGGTACTGCAAGTCCCATCATCCATGTTCTGTCCCCCTCCAAACTTCAGTAGGATGTAGAGTGGGTCACTGGAGCTCTGTGTGCCAAGTGTGGACTTTCTCGGTGTTTTTTGGGGGCCACAGTGGTCTGTGGGAACAGAGGGGTATGAAAATACTACAAATTCCATCATCCATTGTCAGTCCTCCCCCGAACCTCACCAGGACGTGAAGGCAGTCATGGGGGTTGTGTGTGCCAAGTTTGGTCTCAATCGGTAATTGGATGAGGGTTGCAGCAGACTTGGGAAGTGAGTAGAGGTACTTCAAGTCCCATCATCCATGGTCCACCCTCCTCCAAACTGCACCAGAATGTAGAGTGGGTCATGAGGGCTCTGTGTGCTGAGTGTGGTCTGTATTGGTCCTTTTTGGTAGCCTCAGTGGTCTGTGGGAACCAAAGTGTTGGAAAGTACTACAAATCCCATAATCCGTGGGTCATGTCCCCCGACCGGCGCCAGGACGTAAAGGGGGTTAGGGGGGGTTATGTGTACCAAGTTTGGTGCTGGTCCATCACCCGCGCTGGTCGCTGTGGCCTGTGAAAGTGGCTGCCACATATCCGCCCTGGCCTGTGAAAGTGGCTGCTTCCGCCCTTCTGCCCTCCCGCCCTCCGCATACACACATACACACATACATACACACATACAAACATTCCGTTTTATAAAGGTATACAGACAGATTGTGGTGTTGCGGCCTGTAGCGCTGCAAACGTAGCCGTGCCGAGTCCCCCCGTGTGGGTGAGAAGCTGCGGGGCGCACGTGCCATGAAGAATAAGAGCGTGAGGCCGCAGCTCAAAAAGCCAGTGAGGTTTTGGGCCGCACCCAAAGGATGTCCACCTCGAGGGGAGAATTCCTGGAGCCCCCTCTCCTGCTTTGGTCACTCCTCTCTCTCCACCCAGAATCAGGCTGTGTCTCGCAGTTCAAGAGAGACCTTGACCGTAAGCTGGAAGGTCTCCAGAGGGAGAGGGCGACTAAAGGAACCAAGGTCTGGAGACCAGGAATCCTCCCCCTGAGGGCGGACGGAGCGCCTGTGGAGCCTCCAAGAGAGAAGTCCGGGGGGAGGCAGGAGCGCCACGGAGGGAGAGAGAGAGAAGAAGGGTGTGGCAGGAAGAGGGAGCAGGCGTCCTTCTGCTGCCCTATACGCGAGGGCCCCATGGAGCCATGGGTTCAAAGGACAGGAAAGGAGGTTCCAATGGACACGAGGAAGGACTTCCTGGCGGTTAAACAAAGAAGAGCTGGTCAACAGACGGGGAGAGCTCTGGCCTGGAGTCCAGCGGGGCTCCTTCCTTGGAGGCCTTTGAACAGAGGCTGGGGGGCCATCTGCTGGGGGGCGCTTCTCCTCCATGCAGGCAGGAGGGGGCTGGACTAGATGGCCCATGCACTCTCCTGTCTGTTTCCCTCTCCTATCTGCATTGCGGGAACTGTGAAACCGGCTACGTTGCGGTGGCTCCACTGGCGGCACTTGCGGCCCCTTCCTCCCGCTGGAGAGCTCCTATGAAGGGTCTGAGTCGCAGGAGCCCCGTTGTGGGCCCAGTTGGACCAGGCAGGTTTGGAGCAGCACAAACACCCTCCCGTGCCCCGACTGTATACGGGGGATCTCACTGGGGCGCCTTGTTTCTCTTGTGAGGCCATGGTCTCGTTGCGCAACGTGGAGTGGCTGCGGATAGTGAGATCCAAGCCACTGTGGGTTGAGCCTGGTGAGAAAAAGAAGAGGCCACTGTTCCAGAATCAATCTCACCCAGTTGAAGCAGAAGCCGCCGGGGTATTTATTTGATTTCGGCTGAAAGTGATGCCAGCCCGCAGGTATCCGCCCCCAAAGAGGCTGAGATCCGCCACACCGCAAAACACGTGCTTTTATACATTTTTCCCTTTGAATTTCCCACGCCCGCCTCCCTGAGCCGGCTTCGCTGTGATTGGTCAGGGGACTCCATGGGGCCGGGGCTGGTGTGTTTCAGTCAGTGAGAGCCCAAGCCCCACTTCCGACATCACCTCCGCCCAACCCGTAGCAACAGTGGAGGAGCGGCAATGGCACCACACAGAGAAATACTGGTCTGGCGGTTGGGTGGTGACTGGCCCTTCCTGGGCCCGTTGAGAGGCGACCTGGGCGAGCGCTGAAGACGAGCCCTCAAGCCTGATCTGGTCATTGGCGTGTAGGTTGAAACGCGTCAGAGCCAGCCCCTTGTCCAGAGATACATACAGCGACATTGCTACCCTGATGGGGTCTGTTGATCCCTTTTACGTTGTTGGGAGATCTCTGGCATTCCTTGCGCCTTGAGCCAATGGCCTTCAGTCCATTGTCTGTATTGTGAAAGGCTTGGAAGCCCATTCAGCAACATGCAGGCCCAGGGCAGCTTGTGGCACATGAGTCGGGAAGTGCTGGCCAGTGTTCATTAACAGGTCACCTTGCGTCTTGTTTTATATTGGCACACCTGCACATCATATGAAATCATTAATAATACACCTCAGGATCTATGGGACTCAGGGGGGGCCCTACCATGCGGACGGAGGCCTTATCCAGGGAGACCTGCGGAGCGCATGCAGAGTGGGCTCAAGGAACAGCCTGGGGACTGGACTCCTTGAGGGGGGGCCTTTGGGTGTCCATACGGCTTCCTGTCTCCCTCAGTCGTCTCATGGGGAAGGGAAATAAGCCCATAGTAAGGGAGACCTGGGAGGGGAGACGGGCACCTAAGTTTGTCTAATTTCATATCGAGGAGACCTAATAATAAATAGTCTGGATTCAATTCAAATTTCCAATGAAGCGCTCTTTGCATTGCACTGTGCGTTTTTCTCCAAACGCCTTCCGCCTTTTTGCAATTCCACCACGAATGGAAGAAGCTGCCTTGTTCCTTTTCACATTTCCAGCCATTGTGATTATACCTTCAGTTATGTTTTGCCCCTTTTGTGGGGGCGAGGGACCATCTATGGCGTATTTTGAAACTATTTTCCTTAAGTCCAAATGGATATGTGTGTTTTAGAGAAATGTTCCAGAATTTCCCCCACAAATTTAAGGATCTATTATGCCCCAAATTCTGGGCCCATTTAATCATACAGCTTTTTATTAAAGCCATTTCCGATATAGAGACGAGATTCGCTTGCTCTTTTTTACAGGTCAATTGTCCCGAAATTTTCGCTTTTGCTCAATTACCTGTTGATTACCCGTTCTGCCCTTAAGTTGTTTTACTGTACTTTTAGATGTGTTTTATCCTGTTTTAATGCCTGTATGTTCGATTGTTTTTTATGATGGTCCTGTTAGCCGCCCCCTTCTGAGGCGGGAGCGAGAGCAGGGCCTCCCCGGATGATCTTAAATCACGAGGTAGAGGCAGGTGCGTTCGGACAAGTAAGCTGGGCCAGAACCGTATAGAGCTTTATAGGTCACAACCAGCACTTTGAATTGAGCTCGGAAATGGACAGATGGAAATGGACAGATAAAGATAAAGAGGGAAGATTTGTGGGTGTCAAGATTAATTGGGAAACAAAAAACATTCTCTTTTGCAACATATACGCACCGAATGGTCCAAAATTTAGATTCTTTAGGGAATTTTTTTTAAAAGCAATATTAAAGGAAGGTTACGACAATTTAATTATTGCAGGAGATTATAATGGAGTGGTAGAAAAGATTAAGATGGATCCACAAAGGGAAAAATGATAATAAATCTGGACAATTACCAAAAGAGGGGGAGTGCAATATTAGAAGAACGAGATACCATAGATATCTGGAGGGAGCAAAACCCGGGAGCCAAGGATTACACTTTTTTTTCAAGCAGATTCAAATCTTGGTCCAGAATAAATATGATTTGGGCAACAAAAAGCATCATGGCGAAATGAAGAAAGAGAAAAATCACCCCTAAATTATATTCTGACCTTTGCTTTTTAGAACTCCAATTTGGCCAGAAAACGACGAGAAAGAGCTGGAGATTGAATGAGATTGAATGAGGAACTCCTGGAAAAAGAAGATCAAACAAAAAGGTATAAAAACGTTTTAGAAGAATATTTTGTATTAAACTCTAATATTGGCATATCTGATAAAGTTGTTTGTGACGCCAGCAAGGCAGTGATAAGGGGGCATTTTAATTAGGAAAACGTAATTAGGAATCGAAACAAACACAAGCTAGAACCAGAAGTTATAGCCAAGGTTACGGGATTAGAAGTTGAACTAAAGGAAAGTCCCAAAAATAAAGAAATAAAACGCCAATTGGAGCTGTTATTGAAGCAAAAAGAGATGTTAGGTCTCGATAAAATAGAAACAAACCTTAAATTTTTAAAACAACAAGATTAGGGGAAATAAACAAAGAAACCCTATTACACAAATTGTGGAAAAAGGCAAGGTGTTTAATGAGGACATGCAAATAAGACAACAATTATATGCACCGGATAACACTAAAAAGAAGAAATACAGAAATATTTAAGTAATCTAAAGAATTAATAAGATCACAGAGGACCAAAGGGAAAAACTAAATTGCCCAATCACAAAAGCTGAGATTAGTAATCCAATTAAAAACTGAAAAACAATAAAGCTCCAGGTCCTGATGGCCTTCTTGATTTTTGCAGGAAAAACATTTTTACTGTTTTCGGAGTATCCAGAAATTTGTAACACGTTTTTCCATTTCTCTACGTTTAATTTTCTTGTTTGTTCTTTCTTTTGCTGATAAAAGCACATTGGGTGACCTCCTTTCTGCAGGATCGGGGACAACGAGTGGAGAGGGGGGAGGAGGTCTTCGGGAGGCTCCCATTAAGCTGTGGGGTCCCCCAGGGGGCCATCCTCTCGCCCTTATTATTTAACATCTACATGCACCCCCTGACCCAGCTGGCTCGCGACTTTGGTCTGGAGTGTTATCAGTACGCTGATGACACCCAGCTTCTGCTGAGAATGGACGGCAGGCCGGACTCCGTACCCGATTGTTTCCATCGCTGCCTTGAAGCCGTGACTGGTTGGCTGCGTGCCAGCCGGCTGAAGGTGAACCCGTCGAAGACGGAGATCTTGTGGCCCGGTCGCCTGGGCTGGATGAGTGCCGGTTGCCTACCCTGGATGGCGGACAGCTTAGCCCGTCATCCCTTGTTAAGAGCTTAGGTGTCAAACTGGACCCCTTGCTATCCATGGAGGCCCAGGTTTCCGTGGCTAGCAAGACGTCGTTTTTCCATCTACGACAGGCTAGGCGACTGGCACCCTACCTGTCCAGGGACAACCTGGCCACGGTGATCCAGGCGACGGTCATCTCGAGGCTGGACTACTGTAACGCCCTCTACGTTGGCCTTCCCTTGTCGACAATCCGGAAACTCAAGCTGGTGGAGAATGCCGCTGCTCGTTTGCTGGTGGGAGCACCAGTAAGGGAGCAAATCACTCCCATTCTTCGGCAACTGCACTGGCTGCCTATTGAGTACCGGATTGCCTTCAAGGTGCTGGTTTTAACCTTTAAGGCCTTGTACGGTCTAGGGCCTGCGTACCTAAGGGACCGCCTTACCCCGTATATTCCCCCGAGATCACTGCGCTCGGAGGAGCAGAATTTGTTGGTTGTTCCATCACCCCGCTCCTGCCATTTATCCAGTACAAGACAGCAGGCCATTTCGGTTGTGGCCCCCACGACCTGGAATCTACTTCCTAGCCACGTCCGGGCGATTCGGGAACTCGGTCCTTTTCGAAGGGCCTGTAAGACTGCCCTCTTCAGGCTAGCATTTGGTTAGCCAGAATTGTAGTTGGCATATCATCATCCGAGCTAGGAACCAAAAGCTACGGGCACTCTGGCTGTGTACTGGGTTTTATTGAATTTTATTGTATGTTTTTATTGTATGTTTTATTGTACCTTTTATTGTTGTTGTGATCCGCCCCGAGCCTGCAGGGAGGAGCGGAATATAAAACCAAATAATAAATAAATAAATAAATAAATTTGCTTTTTGCCCAAATATTCTGAGATATTTGAAGGTTGGGACTCTGTTATACATTTCCGTTATGGAATGTCCTGCAAACATTCATCCCACAATCTGTTACTCAAATAATTACATGTACGCAAGATTTCTAGCCAGTAGTTGGGTGCTATTTTGCTATCTTTTAGGATGCCTTTTTCCATTTCTCTCAAAACAAGCATCCTTTCTTCTGCGACACCGATCTCATTCTTAAATTCTCCAATTTCTGAGAAATCCTTTTTCTGGCCCTTAGGTACTGGTTTGACCTCTTTGCTACATTTTGCATACCTTTGTCCAGTATCAAATTTCCCAATTTCGTTCCATGCACATCCTCCACTAAATTTAACCAACTAGCCAATTTCTCTTTCACTTCAGACAAATATTTTAGAAAATAGATGTACCCTTATCTACTTAATCTGTCTAAAAACAATATTACAAAACGTAGCGTGAGTATGATA
>JARBWK010003958.1:0-11288 GCA_030556195.1 Anolis apletophallus | reverse complement strand
AAGAGAAGCATTCTGACTGAAAATGCTAAATCTGCTTCATGTTGGATCAGATCAGTAGGAAGCTTTGGCAAAGAATGCACAAATAGAGATTTCTCAAAGGATGTGTAAAGTACATTTTAAGAATACACCAGACTATCAGGAGTGGGATCAGTTGCACCCCAATTCAGAGAGATTTTGAGGCTGTGACTCCTCTGATTCCTCTGGTTGTGCTAGCTAGTTGATGGGAGTTGCAGTCCTATATCTGGTGGGCCATAGTCAATTCCCATTTTGAGGAAAATGTAGTTACTGGATAGACATGAGATATGATTTCTGAAAATTATTTGCCTTTTTGTTATAATTTTCTGCAGAAACAGGGACACTTATTGTAGAAAAGCTCTGAACCAGTAATTGTCTTCTTATGTTCTTCCTTAACTTTTCCTACACAGAAAGATAATGCAATGACTATTTTATGATAGAACAGTTATTTTAGAGCCAATGAGGCCCAAATTGGGTTAATAGAATTTGAAAATGATCAGTAGAAATGGAAAAAAATTGTGTGAATATTCAGAAATAGCATACATCTGCTTAAAATATGTAAATTTATCATTTCAAGAATTATAACTCCACTCAAAATGATAGTTATGCTTAGACTATTGATTTCAAAGGGCTATGTGAATTCTCTACATTTGTTTTTTTTTTTAAAAATCTTCACCATGTCTTATAGAAGTCAATTAAGGCAATGAATTAAGGCAATGAATTACGTGTTTCTTATTGTCACATCTTATCACAGTATCCAGCTCTGTGGCATCTGTATGTACTGAGATTCCAGTGTCAATGCAAATGGCTATGTGAAAGACATTAGTAAGAGAACACCTCTGATTCACAGGCTTTTATTATGCTGGTTTCCAGGGGCAGTCTCACCATGTAAGCGAACTACGCGGCTGCGTGGGGCGCCATCTTGGATGGGCACCGCTATGCCGGCTGTGCCGGCTGCGCCGCCATAGCAAAGGCCCCAAAGACAGGGAGAGGCCGGGGCTTCTCCTCCGCGCTCAGGAACAGGCCCGGCTGGCCTCCCTTGCGTGGCGCCCTCTGAGGGAGGAGGAGGAGGCGGCGCCTCAGCGCCAGGCCAGGCCGTCTCTCTCGCCTCCCCTTGCTTTCAGGGGCTTCACGGGGAGGAGGAGAGAGGCAGGCCTAGGTGAAGGAATACTGCTCTTCAGTCAGGGCGCCTCCCAGGGAAAGAGTGAGGGCTCGAGCTTCCGAATGGGGCCCAGAAGCCCCTGCAAGCAGCAGCAGGGATGGGTGCCGCCCGCGCCACCGTAGTTCTGCTGGAGTCCCTTTTGCAGTCTCAGCCAGCGAGGAAAGGGAGCGCTGCACTCGCTTGCTTTTGCTTCTCTTTGCGGCCTGGGCTCTCTCTCTTTCCTGGGAGGTGCCCCTGACTGAAGAGCAGTACTCCTTTAGGCCTGCCTGCCTCTCCTCCTCCCGCGAAGCCTCCTGAAAGCGAAAAGGGGAGGCGAGGCCTGGCTCTGAGGCGCCTCCTCCCTCACTCAGAGGGCGCCCATGCAAGGAGGCCAGCTTCGGCCTGTTCCTGAGCTGTGATGTCATTGTGGAAGAGGCTGGGGGGAGTCCCTTTGCCAGTCTCAGCCAGCGATGAAGGGGAGTGTTCTGTTCTCTCCCTTGCTTACTTCCGGACACGTGGCTTTAGCTGCCCGTCCCTCCCTATCTTCACTAAGGAGGAAAGAAGAGATTTACTACTCTACCGTTTGTTTTTATTTAATATTTATTAAATCTATTTAATTGTTATATACCTGGCTATGCACTGAGAAATATTTATTAAATCTTTTTAATTGTTATATACCTGGCCATGCAATCTGAAATATTTATTAAATCTATTTAATTGTTATATACCTGGCTATGCAATCTGAAATATTTATTAAATCTATTTAATTGTTATATACCTGGCTATGCAATCAAAAATATTTATTAAATCTATTTAATTGTTATATACCTGGCCATGCAATCTGAAATATTTATTAAATCTATTTAATTGTTATATACCTGGCCATGCAATCAGAAATATTTATTAAATCTATTTAATTGTTATATACCTGGCTATGCACTCAGAAATATTTATTGAATTCATGTAATTGCTTCATACCTGGCCATGCTTTGAGAAATATTTATTGAATTTATTGCTTTGTTATATGTTAGTGAATAAATGTCATTTTTCCTATGATAACCTCTCTTTTTTATTGCTCATAACATTTACTCTTATCAATCTTATTAATATATCAAAAACACATTTTTATTATTATTAAAGAAATTGAATTGATATTATGTAGAATGCAGTTCTGCCTTGAGGTGCAGCCCTCCATAATATTTTTTGGCTCTCATGTGGCCCCTTGGAAAAATAATTGCCCACCCCTGGTTTACAGGCTTCTGTGCCTGCGCACAGGAGCTTCTGGGCATGCACGGAGGGGAGGGCGTGCCAAATAGGGAGTGCTGTGTTTACAGGCTTCTGTGGCTGCACACAGGAGATTCTGGGCATGCGCGAAGGGGGGGGGGGCAAAATAATTTTTTGGGAGGGGTGCCAAAATATTGGGGGGATAATGTTCGCTTACCATTTAAAATTACCTTAGACCGCCCCTGCTGGTTTCTAAACTCTTGTTTTATCACACTGCATTTTATTGGACCCAATTCAGGCTTAGCTGCTATTCAGCTCATCTGAAATTCAGAGTATCAAAGCTAACTAGTACCATTGATTTCACAGCCTTAAGCATGATTAATTGAGACTGATGTGTGTCCTGAATTGTATTCATGTATACTGTCAGCCTTAACGTGCAGTAGTGGTGGCTGAAACATTCTCTGTATGTGTGCAATAGTTGTGAAACAGGAGGCAGCTTTCATGGTAGGTGCTAACATATTTCTCCAAAATTAAGCTCAGAAAATAATTTGTATTCATGTATACTGTCAGCCTTAATGTGCAGTAGTGGTGGCTGAAACATTCTCTGTATGTGTGCAATAGTTGTGAAACAGGAGGCAGCTTTCATGGTAGGCACTAACATATTTCTCCAAAATTAAGCTCAGAAAATAATGTGGGGACCTTGTTAGAGAATGAGGGTCCCAAACTACATTCTGAGCCTGGCTCTGAAGAACTTAGCTTGCACCTGTAATGACAGTTACCTCCAGTTTTAATAGATACTGCACACACAGAGAGTTCCAGCTACAGTTCTGCCATGCTTACAAAGTCATCCAAAGGCTGGCAGCATGTAGCAAAAAATTCAGGACAGACATCAATCCCAATTAATCATGCTTAAGGCTTTGAAATCAATGGGACAAGTCAGCTCTGACATTTTTTACTTTTCATGGTGCTGAAGAGAACAAGCTAAACAAGCCCTTGAATTCTTCCTCAGTATTAACTGTAATATAGACTTCAGAAGAATGGCCAGTTTTCCTTCTAACAGGGTTGGAAGAACCTATGGCCCTCCAAATATTGTTGGACAATAAAGTCAGTCCCAGATAATATGACAAATGGCTAGAACTCACAAATTGTAGTCAAGTGGCATCCATATGACCACAAGTCCCCTGCCCTGCAAATGGTATTGTTAATTCACCACACTACATATGAAAAATATAGGGAAAGAAATCTGCTCCCTTCTCCAATTCATATTCAAAACATATTCCCTGTTAAATCTGCAGACTTATTACCTGACAGGAATGGAAACTGAGGGATGGATCAATTTTATGGTATAGACTTGTTCAATTTCCCCCTCAGTGATCCTCCTTTCTCATACCCAAATAGATGTCAAGTTATTTCCTATTAATTTAGGGGAAGCTTCAAATTTAATTATCAAAGAACTTTCCTTTGTATTGAAAATGTCAGCTGTGAATGATCCTAAGATATGTCTATATGTCTTTTTAATGGAGATAATAACAGTCTTTTATATAAAGACCCTGTAATACCTTGCATTGTGGTAGCTCAGTTGATAATCACTCAGGGATGAAAAGATGCTCACAATTATTTACTATTTGCATGGTATAAAAATATATGAAAAGGAAAAGTTAAACCAGATGCAGTTTATTTAAATGGATACCCATTCTTTCAGTATTCAATGAAAACACAGATACTGCTGTTCAAGATAAATACAGGTAGAATTGCAAAAATAAGTGCAGTTTGAAAGAAGAGAACTGTCACAATCACCGACTTAGTACTGCCCCTTTAACACACACACGGAGACGTAGCAAAGGCTAACTAGTTTTATTGAATATAAAAAGGTCCAAAAGGCAATTCTCTAGAAGAGATCAAAGAATAAAGCAAACAGCAAGGCTGTAGTCCAATTAGGAAAGCAAAGTTCCAAGAGATAGTTCCAATAGCAAACGTGGCAATAAACTTGGCAAGTTCCCGGATTGACTCCGGAACAAAGCAGGGTATCCGCAGCAATGCGAACCAATAACAAGGCAAGGTCTTGGTCCAAGGCGAGCCAAACTAGGCTCCGTGGTTCACTCCGCTTTCACGCCCTTCAGAACAGACGTGGCCGGAGAACTGAGGATCAGTTCCCACGGGGCCGTACTTAATCCTTCGCCGGGCCCTCGACGATCTAGGGCCCGGCGTCTCAGTCTCTACTTTCCGAACGGTGACGGTCTAGGGACAGATGCCAGCTCCTCCTGCCCTGCTCTATGTCCCTGCGTCTGTTATGGAACGGCCCCGCTCTTCCAGTTCAGTATCGCTATCTCCTTGAGAAGCAGCCTCCCGAACTTTCCCAGCCGCTGGCCTCCATCTGCTGCTCGGCCAGGTCCTGGGAACCTCGGCCGTTTGGGAATTCATAACTATCTCCGCTATCTGCTTCGCTGCCTCCCATCTCCACCTGGTCCGCTCCTTCCCGGGAGAATGCTCCCACTCGAGATCCCATGCTAAACTCTCTACAGGTGAACTGGGCAAAGGCACTGCTGACCAATCTTGCTCTGGGCCTTCCAACTCGTCCTCCGAGTCCCCTTCAGCCTGTGCGGGTCCCAATGGCATCGGGACCCCCGGCGCCTCACCCCGCCCAGTGGCACGAACGAACCCATGGGTGCTACACTATCCCCCTCAGGGCCCCCTGGGCCGCCCCCCCGGCTTGGGCTTGTCAGGATACTTGCGGTGGAAACGGGCCACCAACTCCGGCGCGTGGACATCTCGAGCCTTGACCCAAGCACGCTCTTCCGGGCCAAAACCTTTCCAGTCAATGAAGTACTCCAACTTCCGGTACCGGATGCGAGCATCCAAAATGTCCTGCACTTCGACCTCCTCCCCGCCCTCCCGCATCACAGGGGGAGGAGGCGGCTGCGTCATCAGGCCGCACCCCTTCGCCGGGCGGAGCAATGAGCGATGAAACACCGGGTGGAGTTTCATGTCCGCAGGGAGCTGGAGCTTGAAGGAAACAGGCCCCACCCGCTCCAAAACTTTGTAGGGCCCCAAAAACCGGGCATCCAACTTGCGGCTGGGGCGTTGCGTGGCAGATTCTTGGTAGACAGCCAAACTTTATCCCCACCAGAATCGCAGGGACCTCCTGGCGCCGCCGATCAGCCATCCGCTTGTAGTCGGCCTTCGCCTGGTCCAATTGAGTGCGTAGCAAGTCTTGAAGCGCAGTGAGCTCCTGGAGCCAATCCTTAGCCTCCGAAACGTCCCCAGACGGGTCCACCGGAGGGTAGAACCGAGGGTGGTGTCCGTAGTTGGCAAAGAAAGGAGTCTCTGTGATAGAGTCCTGCGACGCATTGTTGTAAGCAAACTCTGCCAAAGACAACAAGGACGCCCAGTTGGTTTGCTGATAGTTGACATAGCAGCGCAGGTACTGCTCCAAAGTGGCATTAACCCTTTCGGTTTGCCCATCGGTCTGCGGGTGGTGAGCCGTGGACATCCGCACATCAATCCCCAGCAGCTTCTGGACAGCCTTCCAGAACTGGGAAGTGAATTGGGTGCCCCGGTCCGTCACCAGGCTCTGTGGAAGTCCATGCAGCCGAAACACATGTTGCACAAACATATCAGCAGTCTCCTTGGCAGTAGGCACCCCCACACAGGGGATGAAGTGTCCCATCTTGGTGAAACAGTCCACCACGACCAGTATCGTGGTGAATCCCTTGGACTTGGGGAGGTCGGTGATGAAATCAGCCGAAATCATCTTCCAGGGAGCGGAAGGAGTCGGAAGAGGCTGGAGCAAGCCAGCCGGCTTGCCCCCCTGGTTCTTAGCCCGGAGGCACACAGGGCAGGATCCCACATAGTCCTCCACATCCCTCCGCACTTTAAGCCACCAAAAATCCCGTAGAACCAACTGCAGCGTCTTGAAGAGCCCAAAATGGCCCGCCGCCTTAGAGTCGTGGCAAAGCTTGAGAATGTCCCCCCGCTCCGGGCCCGGCGAACCATAAACAGAGTCCCGATGATAGAGCACCCTTCTCCGCACCTGAAACGGAGCCTGCACCCCTTGGACAGCTGCTCGCGCACCCAAGGGTCATCCCGCTGGCGGGCCTGGACCCGCACACTCAACGGCCGCTTATCCACGGGGCCGGACGGGGCCGCCGGAGCCGGCGCGGGGCCGCTCGGGCGGCTGCAAAGTTCTCCGCTTTGAGCAGAGGCTGCTCGGAGAGGACCTCCCTCCGCGGACATACTCCGGCTTCCGGGACAGGGCATCAGCTTGCTTGGTCTGCTTGGGGTCACATAGTGAATGCGGAAATTGAATCGCTCAAAGAACAGGGACCATCTCTGTTGCCTCTGGTTCAATTTGCGCTGCGACTTCAGATGCTCCAAGTTCCGGTGGTCGGTGTGAACCTCCACCGGAACTTGGCCCCTTCAAGCAGGTGTCTCCAGACTTCAAACGCCACCTTGATGGCCAAAAGTTCCTTCTCCCAAATGGTGTAGTTCTTTTCCGGAGCCGTCAGCTGCCGGGAATAGTAGGCACAGGGCAACAAGTCCGTCCCCTGAGGCTGTAGCAGGATCGCTCCCACCGCCATATCCGAAGCATCGGCCTGGACGATGAAAGGGGTGCGGGGGTTGGGGTGCTGCAAAAGTGGCTGAGTGGTGAACAGCTGCTTCAACTTGCGGAACCCCACATCCGCCTCCGGAGTCCACCGAACGGCACCTTTCCCCGCAAACACTGGGTGATCGGATCAGCCCACTTGGCAAAGTCAGGAATGAACTTTCTGTAGTAGTTGGCAAAGCCCAGGAATCTTTGAATGTCTTTTTTGCTAGCAGGGGGTGCCCAGTCGACCACTGCTTGGACCTTGGTGTCATCCATGGCAATGCCCGTAGGGGAGATACGGTAGCCCAGAAAGTCCACTTCACGCAAGTCAAACGCACATTTCTCCAGCTTGGCATAGAGCCCGTGGGCCCTCAGTCTCAGGAGCACCTCCTTGACATGGCGATCATGGGTCGCCTGATCCGGAGAAACCATCAGCAGGTCGTCAAGGTAGACCGCCAGAGAGCGGTCCAACAGGTCTCGGAATATGTCATTCATGAAATGTTGGAAACAGGCGGGGGCGTTGCACAAACCGAATCCCATCACCAGGTATTCGAAACTGCCCCACTTGGTCTGGAAGGCCGTCTTCCATTCATCACCCTGGCGAATCCGGACAAGGTTGTAAGCCCCCCCTCAGGTCCAGTTTAGTGAACACCTTAGCTCCCCGCATCCGCCCAAGAGCTCGGGGATCAAGGGCAGGGGATACCGGTTCCGGATCGTGATCTTGTTGAGTTCCCTGTAGTCATTGCACAGCCGCAACTCCCCCGATTTCTTCTTGACGAAAAGAATCGGAGCCCCGGCCGGGGATTGGGAGGGCCGAATGAACCCCTTCCGCAGGTTCTCATCCAGGAAGTCTCGGAGAGCCTGTTGCTCCGGGTCCGAGAGCGGGTAGAGGCGCCCCGCGGAATGGGGGCCCCGGCTGCAAGTCAATGGCACAGTCATAGGGCCGGTGCGGAGGCAAGCGTTCCGCCTCCTTCTCACTGAAGACATCCCAACATCCGGCAGACTTCTTGGGCAGGGTGGCCACATTCTCCACTTCTTGAGCCTGGCACGCCCGGGCCATCATGCAGTGGCCCTGGCAATGATCGGAAGAAAAAATTAGCTGTCTCTTAGCCCAGGAGATCTGGGGGTCGTGGAGCGCGAGCCACACAATGCCCAGGACAATGGGGAAATCTGGGAGCTTGGTCACAAGAAAAGAAATGTCCTCTTTATGGGAGCTAGTCCACATCCTGGTAGGGGCTGTATACTGAGTTACAGCCCCAGTTTTCAACACTCTCCCATCGATGGTCTGGACACCCTTGGGCTCTTGGAGGTCAAGAAATTTTAATCCCGCAGACTTGGCATAGTCTGCATCAATGAAGTTGTTGGTCGCTCCCGAGTCAATCATGGCATGGACCATCATCGGCCCCTTCTCGGGCGACCACAAGCTGACCATGACAAGGAACAATTGTCCAGTCTTGGGTTCAGGGGGAGGGTTAGCGACGTCGGCCGAATGAGCGAACCCTCTTACACTCGGCCGCACCCTTCCCCGCCGCCTGAGGGCTTCCTCCGGCTCCGGAGGGCTGGCCACCGCTGCGAGGCCCGAGGCGTCGTCCCCCGCGGTTTCTGGGGGCAATCACGAGAAAAGTGACCCGGGCCCCCGCAGTACCAACAAAGGTTGAGTCTTTGACGCCGAGCCTTCTCGGCGGCATCCACTTTGGGCCGCACCGTACCCAGTTGCATCGGTTCAGAGTCATCCACAAGAGGGGTGGGGGCAGGGATCTGGCGGGGCACAAATTGGCCGGTCCCGGCCTCCCGCTTGGTCGGTGGTTTCTCGGCCGTGCCGGCCCCCCACCTTCTCTTGTATTGCACGGTCGCCTCCGCCCGCAAACTCGAGGCGATGGCCTCCTCCAGGTCGGCCGGCCGGGGTAATTGTAACATCTGTTGCTGAATCTCGGCGAGAGTCCCGCTAGATACGTGTAGCGCAAGGGTGGCCCTTCCCACTTGGTCTGGCTGGCCAATACTCGGAAACGGGAAATATACTGAGACAAGGTCATGTCCTTCATGGTCAGCCGTGCTAAATCCCGTTCCGCCAGGTCCTCATGGACGGGGGGTCCCCAGGTCGCCCGGATCGCAGCTAGGAAAGTGTCCAAAGTCGCCACATGAGGGGACGCGCCATTGATGAGGGGAGTTGCCCACGTCGCTGCCATCCCTTCCATACAGTTGAACACGAACCCCACCTGGGCTCGAGGGGTGGCAAACTCATTGGGCCGCAACTCCAGGTACATCCGAACCTGGACAATGAAAACTTCCACCGACGCCGGATGTCCATTGAAACGAGCCGGGGCATTCACCGACGGGTGCCGCCCCGCTCGGGTTCGCAGCTCCGCCACCTCCTGTTGCAACGCCACCACTTGCGGACCCAGCAATTTCGCCATGGCGGCCGGGGAGACCAGGGGAGCCTTGGTACGCAGCCGGGCGGTTCCGGTACGTCCCGTGGTGCAAAAGGGGTTCGTGGAGTTCTCCGGCCAACTGTCACAATCACCGACTTAGTACTGCCCCTTTAACACACACACGGAGACGTAGCAAAGGCTAACTAGTTTTATTGAATATAAAAAGGTCCAAAAGGCAATTCTCTAGAAGAGATCAAAGAATAAAGCAAACAGCAAGGCTGTAGTCCAATTAGGAAAGCAAAGTTCCAAGAGATAGTTCCAATAGCAAACGTGGCAATAAACTTGGCAAGTTCCCGGATTGACTCCGGAACAAAGCAGGGTATCCGCAGCAATGCGAATCAATAACAAGGCAAGGTCTTGGTCCAAGGCGAAAGCCAAACTAGGCTCCGTGGTTCACTCCGCCACGCCCTTCAGAACAGACGTGGCCGGAGAACTGAGGATCAGTTCCCACGGGCCGTTCTTAATCCTTCGGCCGGGCCCCCCGACGATCTAGGGCCCGGCGTCTCCAGTCTCTACTTTCCGAACGGTGACGGTCTAGGGACAGATGCCAGCTCCTCCTGCCCTGCTCTATGTCCCTCGTCTGTTATGGGAACGGCCCCCGCTCTTCCAGTTCAGTATCGCTATCTCCTTGAGAAGCAGCCTCCCCCGAACTTTCCCAGCCGCTGGCCTCCATCTGCTGCTCGGCCAGGTCCTGGGAACCTCGGCCGTTTGGGAATTCATAACTATCTCCGCTATCTGCTTCGCTGCCTCCCATCTCCACCTGGTCCGCTCCTTCCCCGGGAGAATGCTCCCACTCGAGATCCCATGCTAAACTCTCTACAGGTGAACTGGGCAAAGGCACTGCTGACCAATCTTGCTCTGGGCCTTCCAACTCGTCCTCCGAGTCCCCTTCAGCCTGTGCGGGTCCCAATGGCATCGGGACCCCCGGCGCCTCACCCCCTCCCAGTGGCACGAACGAACCCATGGGTGCTACAAGAACTAATTTGGATAATGTGGGCTGTTCTATCTTACTATGGACTCTAGTACTATAATTATATATTTTATATAACAATAAAAATTCTAAACAATAATTAATTTTAAAATATTATTTTTTCCATTCATTGTCATAGTACAATTATTTGCTGAAAGAAAGAGGAATAATATAGTAAAGGATTACTATTAAATTTTCTTTATGTTTTTATGCCTTCAAGTAATTTCCAACTTATAACTATCGCAAATTGATCTTGGGGATTTTTTTAGAAAGATTTGTTCAGAGGGGGTTGTCTTTGCCTTACTCTGAGGTAGCGTTTGTTGTGTCCCAGAGCAGGAACACATCTGTACTTAATCACAACACCAGTTCAGTAAAATCAGCAAGCAGTTTATTGAAGGATGTATGTAATCAGAGCAATTTAAAAAAGCTAAAAACAGTTTAGTCCATGAACATCAAGGTACAAAGGTAAAAGCACAACATTCAAGGATGCAAACAACAGAGAAACAAGGCATCACAGAAATCCATTACACAGAACATGAATCTGGCAATGGATAAATCCCCTTGGAAACAAAATGTTCATGAAACTCCAATGTTGCCCAGACTAATCTAAACCCTTTCCTATCTCATATAAAGCTTTTCCTGTCACATGAAGCAAAAGGAAAACATTCCAGTTACCTTTACAACCAGATAAGGACCTCTTTTCTAATGAACCAGCTGACTTTCAATGAGCTTGGGAGCTCTCTCTTAGTTTACAAAGGTGTTGCCTTTTATCTTCTATCTCATTAACTTCTGCAGTTGAAAATTCATCCTCACAAGATAGTTCCCCAGAGAAAGGCTGCCATGGGCCCTTTCAGGAGTCTACAGGATAAGTACTCCATTCATTTTTAGCAAGGCCAGAATCAGGCTTTTCAGCAAGGCCAGGAC
>JARBWK010003957.1:0-11291 GCA_030556195.1 Anolis apletophallus | reverse complement strand
AGTAACACAATTGACTTCCATATTATTTCAAGGCCCCAAATTCAAACCATCTTGATCATCAAATCCCTTAATGGCTTTATTAATTTATCATATCAGGAGTGAACCTGTCACAATCACCGACTTAGAGCTGCCCCTTTAACACACACACGGAGACGTAGCGAAGGCTAACTATGTTTATTAAGTAAAACAAATCCAAAAATGCAATTCAGTTATAGAGTTCATAGAATGAAGCAATCAGCACGAAGCTGCAGTTCAGTAAGAGTAGCAAAGTTCCAAGGTCGTAGCAAAAGCAACTGGTCAAAGCAGCAAGGCTTCCGGATTCACTCCGGATCAAAACAAGGAATTCGCACCAATGCGAATGGATGCAAGGCAAGGTCTTGGTCCAAGGCGAGCCAAACTAGGCTCCAGGATTCACTCCGCTTCACACCTTCAGATCAGATGTGGCCGGAGAACTGAGGATCAGTTCCCACGGGCCGTTCTTAATCCCTCGGCCTGGAACCCCGACAGATCTAGGGCCCGGCGTCTCAGTCTCTACTTTCGAACAGCGACGGTCTAGGGACAGATGCCAGCTCCTCCTGCCCTCCTCTATGTCCCTTCGCCTGTTATGAGAACGGCCCGCTCTACCAGTTCAGTATCGCTATCTCCTTGAGAAGCAGCCTCCCGGAGATTCCCAGCCGCTAGCCTCCATCTGCTGCTCGGCCAGCTCTTGGGAACCTCGGCCGTTTGGAATTCATAACTATCTGTTTCACTGCCTCCCATGTCCACCTGGCCTGCTCCTTCCCGAGAAAGCTCCCACTCAAGATCCCAAGCTAAACTCTCTACAGGTGACTGGGGCAAAGGCACTGCGGACCAATCTTGCTCTGGGCCTTCTAACTCATCCTCCGAGTCCCCGCCAGCCTGTGCGGGTCCCAAAGCCACCGGGACCCCCGGCGCCCCACCCCCCAGTGGCACGAGCGGGCCCATGGGTGCTACACTATCCCCCTCAGGGCCCCTGGGCCCCCCCGGCTTGGGCTTGTCAGGGTACTTGCGGTGGAAACGAGCCACCAAGTCCGGCGCGTGCATCTCGAGCCTTGACCCAAGCACGTTCTTCGGACCAAAACCTTTCCAGTCAATGAAGTACTCCAACTTCCTGTAACGGAGGCGGGCATCCAAGATGTCCTGCCTCGACCTCCTCTCCCGCCCTCCCGCATCACGGGGGAGGAGGCGGCTGCGTCACGTCAGGCCGCACCCCCTTCGCCCGGGCGAGCAAGGAGCGATGAAACACCGGGTGGAGTTTCATGTCCGCTGGGAGCTGTAGTTTGAAGGAAACAGGCCCCACCTTTCCAAAACTTTGTAAGGTCCCAAAAAGCCGCGCATCCAACTTGCGGCTGGGGCGCTGCGTGGGCAGATTCTTGGAGGACAGCCAAACTTTATCCCCACCAGGATCTCAGGACCCTCCTGGCGCCGCCGATCAGCCATCCGCTTGTAATCGGCCTTCGCCTGGTCCAATTGTGTACGTAGCAAGTCTTGAAGCGCAGCGAGCTCCCGGAGCCAATCCTTAGCCTCGAAACATCCCCAGATGGGTCAACCGGAGGGTAGAACCGAGGGTGGTGTCCATAGTTCGCAAAGAAAGGAGTCTCTTTGATGGATTCCTGCGTCGCATTGTTGTAAGCAAACTCCGCCAAAGACAACAAGGACGCCCAGTTGGTTTGCTGATAGTTGACATAGCAGCGCGCAGGTACTGCTCCAAAGTGGCATTAACCCTTTCGGTTTGCCCATCGGTCTGCGGTGGTGAGCCGTAGACATCCGCACATCAATCCCCAGCAGCTTCTGGACAGCCTTCCAGAACTGGGAAGTGAATTGTGTGCCCCGGTCCGTCACCAGGCTCTGTGGAAGTCCATGCAGCCGAAACACATGTTGCACAAACATATCAGCAGTCTCCTTGGCAGTAGGCACCCCCACACAGGGGATGAAGTGTCCCATCTTGGTGAAACAATCCACCACGACCAGGATCGTGGTGAAGCCTTTGGACTTGGGGAGGTCGGTGATGAAATCAGCCGAAATCATCTTCCAGGGAGCGGAGGGGGTCGGAAGGGGCTGGAGCAAACCGGCCGGCTTGCCCCCCTGGTTCTTCGCCCGGTGACACACGGGGCAAGAGCCCACATAGTCCTCCACATCCCTCCGCACTTTAAGCCACCAAAAGTCCCGGAGGACCAGCTGCAGAGTCTTAAAGAGGCCAAAATGTCCCGCCGCCTTGGTGTCATGACAAAGCCGCAGAATGTCCCCCCGCTCCGGGCCCGGAGAAACATAAACAGAGTCACGGTGATAGAGCACCCCGTTCGCACCTGAACGGGCCTGCACCCCTTGGTCAGCTGCTCTCGCACCCAAGGGTCGTCTCGTTGGCGGGCTTGAACCCGCACGCTCAACGGCCGCTTGTCCACAGGGCCAGGCGGTGCCGGCGGAGCCAGCGCGGGGGCCGTTCGAGCGGCTGCAAAGTTCTCCGCTTTGAGCAGAGGCTGCTCGGGGAGGCCTTCCCCCCCGCGGACATACTCTGGCTTTCGGGACAGGGCATCAGCTTGCTTGGTCTGCTTGGGGGTCACATAGTGAATGCGAAAATTGAAGCGCTCAAAGAACAGGGACCATCTCTGTTGCCGCTGGTTCAATTTGCGCTGATTCTGCACGTGCTCCAAATACCGGTGGTCTGTGGGAACTTCCTCCGGGAAGTTGGCCGCTTCAGGAGGTGTCTACAGACTTCAAATGCCACCTTGATGGCTAGGAGCTCCTTCTCCCAAATGGTATAGTTCTTCTCCGGCGCCGTGAGCTGCCTAGAGTAGTAGGCGCAGGGCAACAAGTCCGTCCCCTGTGGCTGCAGCAGGATCGCTCCCACCGCGACATCAGAAGCGTCCGCCTGCACGATGAAGGGAGTGCGGGGGTTGGGGTGTTGCAGAAGCGGCTGAGTGGTGAACAGCTGCTTTAACTTGCAGAACCCGCATCCGCCTCCGGCGTCCACGGAACGGCACCTTTCCCCGCAAACACTGGGTGATAGGATCAGCCCACTTGGCAAAGTCAGGAATGAACTTTCTGTAGTAGTTGGCAAAGCCCAGGAAGCGTTGAATGTCCTTTTTGCTGGCCGGGGCCGCCCAGTCAACAATAGCCTGGATCTTGGTGTCATCCATGGCAATGCCCGAGGAGGAAATCGGTAGCCCAGAAAGTCCACCTCACGTAGATCAAACACACTTCTCCAGCTTAGCATAGAGCCCGTGGGCCCTCAGTCTCTGGAGCACTTCCCTAACGTGGCGGTCATGGGTGGCCTGATCCGGAGAAAAAATCAGCAGATCATCAAGATAAACCGCCAGATAGCGATCCAGCAGGTCTCGGAAAATGTCATTCATGAAGTGTTGGAAACAGGCGAATCCCATCACCAGGTATTCGAAACTGCCCCACTTGGTCTGGAACGCCGTCTTCCACTCATCTCCCTGACGAATCCGGACAAGATTATAGGCACCCCGGAGGTCCAGTTTCGTAAAGACCTTGGCGCCCCGCATCCGTTCCAGCAGCTCGGGGATCAGGGGCAAGGGGTAACGGTTGCGAATCGTGATCTTGTTGAGCTCCCTATAGTCATTACACAACCGCAGTTCCCCTGATTTCTTCTTGACAAACAGGATGGGCGCCCCCCCCATGACTGCGAAGGCGGATGAACCCCTTCCGCAGGTTTTCGTCCAGGAAATCGCGAAGGGCCTGCTGCTCCGGGTCCGAGAGGGGATAGAGCCTCCCCCTCGGGATCGGGGCTCCGGGTTCCAAATCAATGGCACAGTCATAAGGCCGGTGCGGAGGCAGCCGTTCCGCCTCCTTCTCGCTGAACGTCCCAAAAACCGGCGTACTTTCGGGGCAGCGTCGCCACTGTGGTCACCTCTTGCGCCGCTGCGCCCGAGCCATCATGCACTGGCTCTGGCAATGGTCAGAACCAAAAACAAGCTGTCTCTTGGCCCAGGAGATCTGGGGATCATGGAGCGTCAGCCACACAATCCCCAACACGATAGGAAAGTCCGACAGCTTGGTCAGGAGAAAGGAAATCTCTTCTTTGTGAGAACTAGTCCACATCCTGGTGGGAGCGGTATACTGGGTTACAGCCCCAGCTTTCAAGGGCCTCCCATCAATAGTCTGAACGCCCTTGGGCTCTTGAAGATCCAGAAATTGCAATCCAGCAGACCGGGCATAGTCTGCGTCAATGAAGTTGTTGGTAGCCCCCGAGTCGATCATGGCATGGACCATCAGCGGCCCCTTCTCGGCAGACCAGAGGGTGACCATAACGAGGAACAGTTGTCCAGTCTTGGGTTCCGGAGGAAGATGGGCGACGGCGGCCGAGTGAGCGAACCCTCTTACACTTGGCCGGACCCTTCCCCCGCCGCCTGAAGGGCTTCCTCAGGCTCGGGGGGGCTGGCCACCGCTGCAGAAGCGCGAGGGGTCTTCCCACGCGGTTTCTGGGGGCAGTCACGAGAAAAATGACCCGAGCCCCCACAGTACCAACAGAGGTTGAGTCTTTGGCGCCGGGCCTTTTTGGCGGCGTCCACTTTAGGCCGCACCGTGCCCAGTTGCATCGGTTCGGAGTCATCCACAAAGGGGGCGGGAGGAGGAATCTGGCGGGGCACAAACTGGCCGGTCCCGGCCTCCCGCTTGCTCGGCGGTTTCTCTGTCGGGCCGCCCCCCCACCTCCTCTTGTGTTGCGTGGCCGCCTCCGCCCGCAGACTCAGGGCGATGGCCTCCTCCAGGTCGGCCGGCCTGGGCAACTGCAACATCTGTTGTTGAAGCTCGGGCGAGAGTCCCGCTAGATACGTATAGCGTAAGGCCGCCACTTCCCACTTGGTCTGGCTGGCCAACACTCGGAAACGGGAAATGTACTGGGCCAAGGAGATGTCCTTCATGGTCAGCCGTGCCAAATCCCGTTCCGCCAGGTCCTCGTTGACGGGAGGCCCCCAGGTCGCCCGGATCGCCGCCAGAAAAGTGTCCAAAGTGCCCACATGAGGAGACGCTGCATTGATGAGGGAAGTTGCCCAAGTCGCTGCCATCCCCTCCATGCAGTTGAACACGAACCCCACCTGGGCTCTGGGGGTGGCAAACTCGTTGGGCCGCAGCTCCAGATACATCCTGACCTGGGCAAGAAAAACTTCCACCGCCGCCGGATGTCCATTGAACCGTGCCGGGGCATTCACCGCCGGGTGCCGCCCCGCTCGGGTCCGCAACTCCGCCACCTCCTGCTGCAACGCCACCACCTGCTGATCCGTCAGGTTTGCCATGGCGACAGTGGGGACGATGGGAGCCTGGACGCGCTGCCGGCGGTTCCTGGTACGTCCCGTGGTGCGAAAAAGGGGTTCGAGGAGTTCTCCGGCCAACTGTCACAATCACCGACTTAGAGCTGCCCCTTTAACACACACGGAGACGTAGCGAAGGCTAACTATGTTTATTAAGTAAAACAAATCCAAAAATGCAATTCAGTTATAGAGTTCATAGAATGAAGCAATCAGCACGAAGCTGCAGTTCAGTAAGAGTAGCAAAGTTCCAAAAGGTCGTAGCAAAAGCAACTGGTCAAAGCTTGGCAAGGCTTCCGGATTCACTCCGGATCAAAACAAGGAATTCGCACCAATGCGAATTAGATGCAAGGCAAAGGTCTTGGTCCAAGGCGAGCCAAACTAGGCTCCAGGATTCACTCCGCTTCACACCCTTCAGATCAGATGTGGCCGGAGAACTGAGGATCAGTTCCCACGGGGCCGTACTTAATACCTCGGCCTGGAACCACGACGATCTAGGGCCGCGTCTCAGTCTCTACTATCCGAACGGCGACGGTCTAGGGACAGATGCCAGCTCCTCCTGCCCTCCTCTATGTCCCTTCGCCTGTTATGAGAACGGCCCCGCTCTACCAGTTCAGTATCGCTATCTCCTTGAGAAGCAGCCTCCCCCGGAGATTCCCAGCCGCTAGCCTCCATCTGCTGCTCGGCCAGCTCTTGGGAACCTCGGCCGTTTGGGAATTCATAACTATCTGTTTCACTGCCTCCCATGTCCACCTGGCCTGCTCCTTCCCCGAGAGAACGCTCCCACTCAAGATCCCAAGCTAAACTCTCTACAGGTGACTGGGGCAAAGGCACTGCGGACCAATCTTGCTCTGGGCCTTCTAACTCATCCTCCGAGTCCCCTCCAGCCTGTGCGGGTCCCAAAGCCACCGGGACCCCGGCGCCTCACCCCCCAGTGGCACGAACGGGCCCATGGGTGCTACAGAACCAAACAGTTGCATTAACCCCCCAGATTGCAAACTTGACATTTTGTTAAATGTCCTTTGACCAGTAGCTGGCCACTTGGAATGCCTCGGGTGTTGCTATAAGAAGGCCCTCCATTGTGCATGTGGCAGGGCTCGGGTTGCATTGTAGTAGGTGGTCTGTGGTTTGCTCTTCTCCACACTGTGGACTCTACTTTGTAGCCCCATTTCTTATGATTGGCTCTGCATCTTGTGGTGCCAGAGCACAGTCTGTTCTGCACCTTCCAAGTCGTCCAGTTTTCTGTGTGCCCAGGAGGGAGTTTCGCATTTGGTATCAGCCATAGATTGAGGTTCTGGGTTTTAGCCTGCCACTTTTGGACTCTCGCTTGCTGAGGTGTTCCAGTGGGTGTCTTAATGGCTGAGGATGGGAAAGTGTAGGTATGTTCTGTTAGGCCACTTTTGGAGCCCCCAAATCCTACCTGGAAGCCCCTAAAGTCTCCATAAACCCTAATTTAAAACAAATTGGGGTGATTTTGGAGTGGATTTTTTTGGCATGAATACAGCCTAAATTGCACATCAGTATGACTATTCAATGTCTTTATTCCACCGAACCTGCCATTCCCACTTCACTTGGCCAACTTGGCCAAAACATTACATCACTCTTCTAGCAGGCAGTTGCAAGAAGTTGGTCTGTGGATGAAAAATGTTCACTGTCTCCTCCAGAAATTGGCTAATTTTGCTTAATGAGCCGGGTTCTCATTTTCTGGGCTCCTTCTCCTTTATGGCCTCCATTCTTGAGATTTAAGATCAGGCACTACATTCCTAGCTTGTTTAAGTGCTTCATTGTCATCAGCTGAGACAAGATGCAGAAAATACAGCTCTCCAGAGGTTGCTCTCCAGACAACTTGAATCAGCCTTAGCTAGCATTGCCTGTAGCAAAGGATAATAGGTCCTCATGACCTGAACATATGGAGAGCTGCTCTTTATTTACCCCTGAACTGGAATGGATTTTGCAGGGATAGCACCAGAATTGATGATTTTGTAAATCTATTTGTTGCTTTTATTCATTCAAAGGTCAGTAGACCTTCTTTATTTCACCAGATCAGGGGAAATAGTTTTTTAAAGTTCTGGCTTCTACAACTGCTACTCTTTGGAGGTAGGAAGACAACTGTTTTAGCTGTTGCTGTTAATGCTATTCATGAACTTCATATCTGAATGTATACAAACACACAAATTGAGACCCCTGGCGGTTAATTGAGCTTTGTAAATAATCTGGGTGTTGTAAACGCTTCTCAGGAAACTTCAATTAGAGGTTTGTTTATTTGTTTGCTTTCTTAATCATAGTGACTGATCTCAGGCTTAGAAATGTGAAAATCAATATTAACAGAACACTGCCTAAAGCTTACCATAAACATTTTATGGAAATGAATGGCTTTCTTTCAACCACAATAAATGTATCCCATAATATTATATCCCCAGAAAAAGAGCTTTCTATCTCGGTTTGAATCCAGGTTACCTGAAGGGTTGCATGCCCCCCACATTAGCCTGCCCATATTTAGATTTCATGTGGAGGACTATTCTCCATTCTACCACTCCCATAGGTATATTTTGATGGGAACATTGGAGACGGCTGCTCACATAATCCAGAAGCACTCCACTCAACCACACCACAGACCTCTATAAATTCAGAGTAGCTCCTTTAAGTTTAAGATGGCTTGTGTGGGGTATTTACAATTGTGGCAATAGCACTATATTTGTAAATACACAGCCTAAATGAATGCTGCAAATATATCAACTGCAATTAGGAATGCCAGCCATGATCATATCTGTGCTGCTGGAGAACTTTGACATTTATCCTACCTAATTGTAGGCAGGAATGTGCAGTGTATTTGGTTTGTCTATTACAGATCTCAGTTCTGCACCAAGTAGTAGTCTACACAAAGTGGCTTCTGCATGTGCCCAATGCCAGCACTTCAGGGAAGGAAAGATTAAACAAGTTAGAATCTATCTACCCATAGTGCTTTTCTCCAAATGAAAAATTTTGCACAATCAAAACCTGCCATGTTTATATCACATTTTACTTTAAGAAAGCTATCATCATAAGAAGAATGTGTGTTGCTCTGTATTGACTTGTATTTGAAGGCTTCAGCAAAGTTTGAGCTGTGTCCCCAAACATCATCTCTGACAAAGACAATGTCATTTTTGAACAACAATCATTCTAGCCTCAGGATGAATCCGATTATTGTCATCTAGATCTTCTTAGTATTCATATTGTGGGATGATTGACATCCATAAGGTATTTTAGCTATTTTTTAATGGAAAACCTCTTTTTGTCATAAGACCTCCTCGCCCCCGGTCAAACAGCTGTGTTCTGCTTCTTATATACTTATTACATATTATTGTACAGGTCTGCAGAGGGCCATGTTTGATGCTTGTTCCGTGCCTTGTTTTTAAACTGTTTGATGCCAGATTTCCATTAGTCTTCAGGGCAAAGGGCATTGGGAAACAAATCAAACTGTTTCTGCATCCTGTGAGCACACATTTCACATATATCAGGGCTTAATCACAAAGAAGAAGCACTGACCTAGTGAATAAAAGGAAAGGTTTTGGGTCAATAATCGATGTAGGTCAGGATTGAGGTTTGACCTAAACACAGGTAGCAGGTGGAAATTACATGCACGAGGTTTCTTTTCATATCGTCCAGTTACTTGGAGCTAGATCAAGCAACTACTAAAAGGCAGCATAACATAGTGGACTGGAATTGTGGCAATCTGGGTCTACATTTCCACTGATTCCTGGAACTCATTCAATGACCTTGAGCTAATCTCTGTCTCCCTGCTTGACCCATCTGAAAAGGGTTGCTGAGAGGATATATTGAGGAGAGCTATGGACACCACCTTGATCTCCCTGGGAGGCAGGTGGGATGACAGTTGCCCCTCCACATTTGCAGGGTTGACGCTTGCAGATTTGATTACAATGTTCTCTTTGGAAATCTTCTATGGACAACTTCACAGCAACATTTTTAGGGTTCTGTGTGTAGCAACAAAACAATTCCCTTCTATAGCGGAAGCACTCCCAGGGTTAAGGAGCAGAAAAATACAACTTGTCTTGTTAGTAGAAAAATGTATAGAGAAATATTTAGTTATTTGTACCATAAGACCTTGTCTATTCTCCAATCCTTCCGGATACTCTCAGTTCATACCTTCTTCTTGGCAAAAGGCTCTCTCTGGTTTTCTTCACTAATCCTTAAGGACCCTTCCACACAACCCTATATCCCAGAACATCAAGCCAGAAAATCCAACATTATCTGTGTGTGGCTTCAGATAACCCAGTTCAAATCAGATAACCCAGTTCAAAGCTGTGATATTCTGGGGTATAGGCCTGTGTGAAATAGCCATCAATTTCTCGGTAGATTCATCTTCCAACAGCACACATCACTAACAGCATCATCACCACCAACAACAGAAGACACTTCCACACTTAGGGCTGTGTGGAATGGCCCATAGAAGCTTGTGCTTCTTTAGTTTATTTATTTATTTATTTACTTACTTACTTACTTACTTACTTACTTACTTACTTACTTACTACATTTGTATACTGCCCAGCTCAGCCCAGGGGCGACTCAGAGTGGTTACAACCACTCCACCCTGGCTGTAGATTGCTCAATGCTAGCCAGGTGGTTTGACTCTTAATACTTGTTGGCCCTGATCCTTACACTTACTTGTCACTTAAGAAATGATATGATGTAAAAACTCTGACAAGAATCATACTGGAAAACCGAGGGCCCTTCCACTCAGCCCTATATCCCAGAATATAAAGGCAGGAAATTCCACATTATCTGAGTGTGGACTCAGATAACACAGTTCAAAGCAGATTTTGTGAGATTTTCTGCCTTGATATTCTAGGACAGTGTTTCTCAACCAGTGTGCTGGGGCACACTAGTGTGCCGTGAGCGATCATCAGGTGTGCCGTGGGAAATTGGAATCTCCAGGAAGGGGGGAGGGAGAGTCTAGTGTGTTGAAGTATAAAAACCCTAAGAAGCCTACCTCGATAAAGGCACAAAATTACACCCGTTGTCTACTTGGTCTCTCCCTCCATGCATTAAGAAGGCCCGCCCCTTTCCCCAAGTAGAGACCTCCTCTTGCCTCCTGGGGGTTCTGTGTGGAAAGTTTGATCCAGTTCTATCATTGGTAGGGTTCAGAATGCTCTTTGATTGTAGGGGAACTATAAATCCCAGCAACTACAACTCCCAAATGTCAAGGTCTATTTCCCCTGAACTCCATCTGCGTTCATATTTGGGCATATTGAGTATTCATGCCAAGTTTGGTCCTGATCCAACATTGTTTCAGTCCACAGTGCTCTCTGGATATAGGTGAACTACAACTCCAAAACCCAAGGTCAATGCCCAGAAAACTCTTATAGCATTTTCTCCTGGTTATGGGAGTTCTGTGTGGGAAGTTTGTGTCTTTCTGCCATTCCTGCCAGGATATCTATGTTGTGTTCATCGAAACAGGCCCAGGTTTCACACTGAATGTATAAATACATTTAAAAGCATATTAACTATATGTATTACTGTGTTAGAGTCTCATTTTGTGTCATTTTGGTTGGTGGTGTGCCCCAGGATTTTGCAAATGTAAAAAAGTGTGCCACGGCTCAAAAAAGGTTGGGAAACACTGTTCTAGGATATAGGGCTGGGTGGAAGGGCCCCTAGAAATTCAATCTCTGATGTCAAAAGCTAGATATAAAATGATCAATGATTTGTCCACTTCCGTTAGGGTCCTGAACCCCTTACCTCAGCGAATGTAAAACCCTGACTGTTAAAGTCATCAACTGCTACTAATTAAACATTCCAATTGATTGGATTTAAGTTGTATTGTATTGAAATTGTAATAAAAATTAAGTAAAAAAACAACAACAAGCCAATACTGCTCTCTTGGAGCCCAGTTATGTAGTAGGGTGTGTGGAGAGAATGCAATTTGGAGCCCCCCCCCCCCCCAAATTGGCATTCATGTTATGCACTCAATTATCAGGATGAAATGAAGGAACCAGTCTATTACAACTAGCT
>JARBWK010003956.1:0-11293 GCA_030556195.1 Anolis apletophallus | reverse complement strand
GCCCAAATACGAACACAAAAGGAGTTTGGGGAAAATAAACCGTGACATTTGGGAGTTGTAATTACTGGGATTTATAGTTCACCTACAATAAAAGAGGATTCTGAACTCCAATGATAGAATTGGGCCAAATTTCCCACACACAATCCCCATAAACAACAGAAAATACTATGTTTTGCAATGGTCTTTGGAGATCCTTCTGACAGACCGTCGTGACCCCCCCAAGGGTCCTGACCCCCAGGTTGAGAAATGCTACCTTAAGGCCATCCAGTGCAACTCCCTTACCAGGGCAAGACAACATAATCAAGACCCGTCCAGCCATAGATATAGATAGATATATATGATTCACACACACACACACACACACATGTATATGACAGATATAGTATCATAGATTTGAAAGGGATTCCTAAAGACGGACAATAATATGTTGCATGTTCCAGAGTAGGCAAACCAGACAATCTTTACATCAACAGTGACAAAGAAACAAGAAATACTGTTTACTCACAAACATAAAGAAATTACACATATTAGAAGCCAACACTTTTTCATTAATTTCCTTTTTTAAGTATATGTTTTTATTGCAGACACGGGTAGAATAATATCATAATCCATCACCATCTCAGAATACATATCAGCAGCTGTCGACAAGTTACTAGCTGCAGCTAGACCAACTACATGCTCCCTCGACCCGTGCCCCTCCTGGCTTGTTAGAGCGTGTCGGGAGGGGCTACGAGGCCCCCCTGGGCACGATCATAAATAGCTCCCTTGAGCAAGGAGTCTTCCCGGGGGGACTGAAAGAGGCAATGGTGAGACCGCTGCTGAAGAAGCCGAATTTAGATCCTTCGGCTCCCTCCAATTACCGGCCAGTTTCCAACCTGCCTTTCTTAGGCAAGGTGATTGAGAGGGCAGCAGCGGATCAGCTGCAGCAGTTCTTGGAAGACACAGCTGGACTTGATCCCTTCCAGTCCGGCTTCCGTATTGGGCACGGGACGGAGACCGTGCTTGTCGCCATTACAGACCAACCGCGCGCCAGCTGGACCAGGGTGGATCGGCACTGCTCGTCTTGTTAGATCTGACGGCAGCTTTCGACACTGTAGATCACGCACTGTTAACCCACCGTTTAGCCGGCTCCGGGGTCGGGGGAACCGCCCCCTAAATGGGTGGCCTCCTTCCTCCGGGACCGGGGACAACGTGTGGAGGGGGGGGGAGGTCTCTGGGAGATTCCCACTTGACTGTGGGGTCCCCCAGGGGCCATCCTCTCCCCTTATTATTTAACGTGTATATGCCCCCTGGCCCAGCTGGCCCGCGACTTTGGTCTGGAGTGTTATCAGTACGCTGATGACACCCAGCTTCTGCTGAGAATGGACGGCAGGCCGGACACCGTACCCGATTGTTTCCATCAGTGCCTAGAGGCCGTGACTGGTTGGCTGCGGGCTAGCCGGCTGAAGGTGAACCCGTCGAAGACGGAGATCTTGTGGCCTGGTCGACCTGGGCGGGGATGAGTGCCGGTTGCCTACCCTGGACGGCGAACGGCTTAGCCCGTCGCCTGTTGTTAAGAGCCTAGGTGTCCACCTGGACCCCCTGCTGACCATGGAGACCCAGGTCTCCGCGGCCAGCAGGGCGTCATTTTTCCACCTACGACAGGCTAGGCGACTGGCACCCTACCTTTCCAGGGACGACCTGGCCACGGTGATCCAAGCGACGGTCATCTCGAGATTAGACTACTGTAACGCCTCTACGTTGGCCTTCCCTTGGCGACAGTTCGAAACTCAAGCTAGTGCAGAATGCCGCTGCTCGCTTGCTGACGGAACGCCGGTAAGGGAGCACATCACGCCCATCCTTCCGGCAGCTGCACTGGCTGCCTATTGAGTACCGAATTGCCTTCAAGGTGTTGGTGTTAACCTTTAAGGCTCTACACGGCCTAGGGCCTGCGTACCTGAGGGACCGCCTTGCCCCATACATTCCCCCGAGATCACTACGTTCTGAGGAGTCGAATTTGCTCCTGATTCCATCGGTCCGCGCCTGTCACCTGTCTGCTACCAGGCAAAGGGCTTTCTCTGTGGCGGCTCCGGTACTCTGGAACTCTCTCCCGGACGACGTCCGAGCTGCCACGGAGCTCATCCCGTTCCGCAGGGCTTGTAAGACCGCCCTGTTCAGACTGGCCTTCGGCTAGGCGAGTAAGCCGAATGTACTCATCTTCCTAATCAGCACCCTGGTTCAGGGAATGCCATGGCATGCACATAATTTTAATCTCGGGATCTATTGTATTTTGTTTTATTGTATGTTTTATGCTGCATTTTATTGTATGGCGACATGGATGTTACATGCCTGCCGAATTTTATGATGTTATCCGCCCCGAGCCTGCAGGGAGGGGCGGAATACAAGATGGAACAAATAAATAAATAAATAAATAAATAAATATTATTTTCTTAGTGTTCTTATCCTTGCCTGTTCCACCTTTATCTCCCACTTGTGTCTATTGATTTTACATCCCCCTCCCTCCACCCTCCGGGAACAGTACTAGCCATCATTCAATTATTATTTTAATTGAACAATTGTAGAAACAGAATGGTTCAGCTCTTTATATCTTTCCTTTCCTTTGACTTTATATATCTATCAATCTTCCCCATTTCTGAACCCAATTCTTCTTGATTCAGCATGATGTATATTTGGCTCTTCTTTCAAAGATGGAAAGTATAAAGTCTGCTAGGTAACAGTACAATTTCTGAACATCCCACTTTCTATGGTTTTTCCACATCAAGGCCACAGTTGCTTGGATGGCGACTCATGTATTTTATAATTTCCTCCCAATCTTTGATGTTTTTGTTCTTGTCTAATTTCTGGGTGAAGAATTCTTTGGTAATAGTATGAAAGCTGGGTCCGGAAGTTCTGAGCGTTACGCTGTTTCCGCTTCACTCCTTTGGGAGCACTATTTGCACTACGCAGAACAGACCACACATATAGAAGGAATGTAAGAGTTCTTTAATGGTAAAACCCTAACCCAAACCCTAACCCTTACTCTAAACCTTATCCTAACCCTTAACCTTAACCCAAACTTAGGATTTGGGTTAACTTAGGTTTCGACCCTACACCAAATCCTAAGCCTTATCTTAACCCTCTCCCCTTTCTATCCTTCCACCAAATGCAACTACGAAGTATATTCCTGCTCTCAGTGTGCCGCTCTCCCTTTCCCTTATTCACAACTGCCGTTGCGGAATGTGCGTAACGTTCGGAGCTTCTGTACCCAGCTATCATACTATCACCATTTATTTATTTATTTAAAGTTTTTATTTTCCGCCCTTCTCACCCCACAGGGGACTCAAAGCCTGTTGCGTTGATTATACTATGTTGTCATATTGTTTATCTTATTTGTCATTTTATATATTTTGTTATGATTTATTTTCCTTTGCTGATTTATGTTCAATTGTGTTTGTATTGTTCTTTTGGGATTGGCCTCATGTTAGCCACCCCGAGTCACCTTTGGGGCGATGGAGGCAGGTTATAAAGTTTATTATTAGTAATCTTAATCATCATCATCACTTTATTTCTTATTAATCTCCCTCCATCAAGATGCTCCAGGCGATTTACACATAAACAGTAAAACCAGATAAAACATACACGGGTCATGAAAATAAAAGTTAAAGTTACATATCAAATGCTTTACTGAAAAGCCAGGTCTTGAGAGCCTGGGTGAAAGGGCGCAGATCACGCATCACTCTCATATATGGAGGCAGTAAGTTCCACAGTGCTGGGGCAGAGATAGAAAAAGCCCTATGCCTCGTATTAGTAAGACGTGCTTCTCTGGGGCCTGGAATGTAAAGCAGATTGCGTTGGGAGGGTCTAAGTGACCACTGATGGCCAAAAGAGGAAAGGCAGTCTCTCAGATATATCTGACCCTGGCCATACATGGCCTTAAACGTCACGACTAGGGTCTTATAAAGACTCTGATATTCTGTTGGCAGCCAATGCAACTGTTAAAGAGCTGGCACTATACGGCATTTCAAGGGTGTTAGGGTAAGCAGCCTAGCTGCCGCGTTCTGGACAATGCGGATCTTCCGAGTCACAGACCTGGGAAGGCCAGTGTATAACGCATTGCAATAGTCCAGTTTACATGTCACCGTGGCATGAATGACTGTCGCCAAGGCCTCCCTTGTGAGGTATGGTGCTAGCTGCTTCGCTTGGCGGAGATGAAAGAAGGCCTGTTCGCTAACAGTTGCAACCTGGATCTCCATTGACAGGGATGAGTCTAGAACAGGGGTGCCCACACTTTTTCAGCATGCAAGCTACCTATAATAAAACCAAGTCAGAAAGATCTACTGAGAGAGAAGCAGGGTGGGGAAGGGGGTGGGGCTTGGTGCTTCCTGGCTCCGCCCCCTCTGGCTTCAGCGCTTCCATGGCTTCTGCAGGCTAGAGGAGGGTAATGTCAAGCCAATGGTGGCATAGATAGCCACTGCTGGCTTGGCATTACCCTCCTCTAGCCTACAGAAGCTGGGAGGGGCTTGGCGCGGCATGGCTCCGCCCCCTCAGAAGCGCCCCATCCAGCTGGGATTGACCTCCTTCGGTCTCAGGATCGACCAGTCGATTGCGCTCTACCTAATGAGCACCTCTGGTCTAGAACAACGCCCAGGCTCTTGACGGAGGTAGATGGAGATAGGGGTTCACCGTCAAGGGAGAGCAGAGGGTACATTACTCCTGTCGGGCGGCCCGACCACAAAATTTCGGTCTTTGCTGGATTTATTATATTACTATTATTATTATTATATACATGGCAAACACTCAATGCCATAGACACACAACATAGACAGATACACAGAGGCTATTTAACATTCCAACTTTTTCTTGGGGGGTATTCTGGCCACCAGGGAAGCTGTCGCTTCACCATCAATTTGTGACACGGATGGAGTACGTCCTCATTCTTGGCATGCTTGCTGGAGTCTTTTAGGGCGTCGTAAATTAGCCTCCCCGCATAAGCGGTACCTAAATTTCCAACTTGACAGATGCAACTGTCTTTCGGGCTGCAAAGGTTGACAGCAAGCGACACAAATTGGTCGGAAGCTCACTCATGCTTCGAACTCATGACCTTTCGGTCAGTAGTGATCTTTAATGCAGCTGACTCCCAGCCACATTTCTTTTTTTTATTATTGAAAACCAATTTATGCCTTATTAATTCTTCCATTTCCTTCTTTACCTTATTGTTCCTTTATTTCCCAGATCCCCAGGCTGGGCCACAGGGAAGGCTAGTGTATGACATTTTCACAACTATGAGGTGGCAGTATAGATGGGGCATTTGAGATTTGGGGATCCTGATGGCAAAGCAGCAGAAATAATAATAATAATAATAATAATAATAATGCAGCAACCCATACCTTCTTTTAAGGCGGCGACGGTAGAAAAAAAGAGCCGCTTGGAATCCCCTCTAAGAAACGCTCACACGCCCTTTCCCCATGGGGGCCGCCATTTTGTCCAAGTCAGGTGACTCCCCTTTTCGCCCCGCCCACAACGCCCGCGCGCCTATTGGTCCCTGCTCCTCCAGCCCTCTCTTCAGGGGAGCTTCCGATTGGTTGGGCGGGGGTCCCAGGCTGCCAGTCATTAGGAGGCTGTGGCTGGAGCGCTGCGAAGGCGAGGAGGGCGGAGGCGATGGAGGAAGCGGCGGCAGAAGGGCCGGAGACGGAGCCTGGGTGGCCATGGAGCCGGGGCTGAAGCGCCCGCCTCACCGTCGCCAGGTAAAGGATCTAAACCACGTTGGGTGGGGTGGAAAGTGGGAGAGGTCTCCAGTCTCATCACAACGCAGCTTGTGAACCCTTTTTTATCCCTCACTGGGTGCATCTACACTGCGGAATTAACCCACTTCGATACCGCTTTAACTTCCCTGGGTCCGTTCTGTGGAATCATGGGAGTCGTAGTTTTCCAAGGCCTGCCCAAGCGTGCTGGTGCCTCACCAAATTAACATCCTCATGATCCCATAGCTTTTTAAGCATGGCAATTAAAGTGGTACCAAACTGGGTTAGTTCTGCAGTGTAGACACACCTGTTATCAACAGAGGAGAGTTTTCTGATGAAATTAAGTTTTTAAAATAATGTCCTTATTTGCTTTTAATTACTCTGTATTTGACTATTCATATCAAGCCAGTATACATCTTGTCTCCTATTATTAATTGTGTTAATAATATAGTATTAATACCAATAATATTACAGTGCAATGGCATAGTACAATAGAGTAATGTTTAATACTGAAATTGTGCTATGCTAGTAATATAATATATTGTATGTACATATAATATGTATAATCTTATAATGTAGTATTACTAATAATATTACAGTATCACAGAATCCTAGAGTTGGAAGGGACCTCCTGGGCCACCCAGCCCAACCCCATTCTGCCAAGAAGCAGGAAAAATTGCATTCAAAGCACCCCCGACAGATGGCCATCCAGCCTCTGTTTAAAAGCTTCCAAAGAAGGAGCCTCCACCACACGCAGAGAGTTCCATTGCTGAACAGCTCTCACAATGGTATGGTACAATATAGTAATACTCAATACTGATATTGTGCTATGCTAATAATATAATATATTGTATGCATATATATCTTGTTTATAATATAATATATTTTATGTACATATAATATTTATAATATAATGTAATACAATATAATACTACTAATAATAATATGATGTTATAACTATGTATCTTATATTATATGTAATATTACTAATAATAGTATAGCACAATGGTATAGTACAATATAGTAACATTTACTACTGATAATGTGCTATGCTAATAATATAATATATTGTATGTATTTATATATATATATATATCTTGTAAACTGCTCTGAGTCCCTTTCGGAGTGAGAAGGGCAGCATATAAATGTTGTAAATAAATAAATAATAAATATACAGCAGGCCTGGGCCCTTCAGTTGTTTTGGACTTCAACTCCCGCAATTCTTAACAGCCAGTAGGGAGTTGAAATACCGCATTTTTGGAAATTAGTACCTTGTTTTGGAAAGAACCAGGGAGACATAATGGGAAAGAAAGATACCCTCTTGGCATAATAGTAATAATAATAAAAAGCCAATGGGATTTTGGCCTGCATAAATAGAAGTCTGATGTCATGCTCCCCCTCTATTCTGCCTTGGTCAGACCACACCTGGAATCACCCTGTGTCCAATTCTGGGCACCAGAATTGAAGGGAGATATTGACTCTAAGCTGGAATATGTTCCAGAGGAGGGCGACCAAAATGATCATGGGTCTGGAGAACAAGCCCTATGAGGAGCGGCTTAAAGAGCTGAACATGTTTAGCCTTCAGAAGAGAAGGCTGAGAGGAGACATGATGAGGGCCATGGATAAATATGATATATATCAAGATAGGAGGGCAAGTCATAGGGAGGAGGGAGCAGGCTTGCTTTCTGCTGCCCTGGAGACTAGGACACGGAACAATGGCTTCACACTGCAGGAAAGGAGATTCCACCTGAACATCAGGAAGAACTTCCTAACTGTGAGAGCTGTTCAGCATTGGAACTCTCTGCCCTGGAGTGTGGTGGATGCTACTTCTTTGGAGGTTTTTAAGCAGGGGTTGGATGGCCATCTGTTGGGGTGCTTTGAATGTGATTTTCCTGCTGCTTGGCAGGGGTTTGAACTGGTTGGCCCATGAGGTCTCTTCTAACTCAATTGTTCTATGATTCCATGAAATAATCCTTTTCAAGCCATCTTCATCTAAAAACAGGGCCTGAGCAAACTTGGGCTCTCCGGGTGTTTTGGACTTCAACTCCCACAATTCTAACAACCTGTAGGCTGTTAGGAATTGTGGGAGTTGAAGTCCAAACAACCGAGGGCCCACGCTTGCCCAGGCCTGCTTTAGAGTTTATGGAATGCTGTAGTATGGAGTGCAGTATCAATTAGGTCTATTTTCAGTAGTAACTCCCAAGCAACCAGAAGCTACATTTATTCAGCACCAAACAATTCCCAAATGTGCCAGTTAACTGAGAGTCTACTGTATATAAAAATGTAGTATTGCTCCAAAATTGTCTGCCGAGATAACTAGGATACCTTTCCCTTCTGAAGGTTCAAGGCACACATAAATAAATATGTGTGCCTTGAACCTTCAGAAGGGAAGGGTATCCTAGTTATCGCATACTCAAAACTATATAAAAAGTACTGCCCATTATAATTAGTGGCTATTGCTGCGTTTTATTCAGTATTTTATTTAAGTTGGGGTTCCTAGAGTAGAAGGAGACCTCCAAGGGCCATCCAGTCCAACTCCTTCTGCCATAAGGGAAAAACACAATCAAAGCATTCCTCACAGATGGCCATTCAGCCTCTGATAATAATAACAATGGGTTCCTAGAATAGGAGGAGACCCCCAAGGGCCATCCAGTCCAACCTCCTGCACCTGGGCAGCGTCAGGAGCCTGCGGGGCGGGACTGAGCCTTCCTCCCGCCCTGCCTGCGATCTACCAGGACGCCCTACGCGATCTACCAGTAGATCACAGTCTACCTAATGTGCACCTCCGTTCTAAGGCATTGAGCCATGGCAGTTAAAATGGTGTCAAACTACTAATTCTATAGTGTAGATCAGGGGCTGTCAACTGGGCCCGGGGGACACGGCCCCCAGCCTGGCTGGGACGGCCCCCGCTATGCCCCCGGCTGCCATTTTTATTTTTAAAAAATTCTAATTTTTTAAAAATGGCGGCCGGGGGAGGGGAGGCGGGGCAGGGGAGGAGGAAGTGAGCTGGCTCCTCCTCCTTTCGCCCTTCCTCCTTCCTCCCTGCACCGCGGCTCACGATGGAGCCGCGGGCGTCATGGGGAGGAGGAGGGGCTAAGGAGGAGGAAGTCAGCTGGCTGCCTTCTTCCTCCCTTCACCCTCCTCCTTCCCCCTCCCGCGCCGGCGCTCGGGATCGGGGCAGGGCGCGGGCGGGGAAGATGAGGACGAAGGGAGAAGGCCGTCAGCTGACAGCCTTCTCCTTCGTCCTCTTTCCCCAGCGCGCCGGCGCCCGGATCCGGGCAAAGGCGTGGGCGGGGGAAAGAGGAGGAGGAGGGAGAGTTCTCCCTCCTCCTCCTCCTCTTTCCCCCGGTGCCGCTGCTGTTCCGGGAAAGAGGAGGAGGGAGGAGAGTTCTCCTCCTCCTCCTCCTCTTCCACCGGCTGCGGCGCAGGGGAAAGCAGCGACGCCGGGAACGAGGAGGAGGAGGAGGGGGGAGAACTCTCCCTCCTCCTCCTCCCTCTTTTTTCCCAGCAGCGGGCGCCCGGGATCCCGGGCGCCGGCGTCGCTGGGAAAGAGGGACGAAGGGGAAGGCAATCAGCTGATTGCCTTCTCCTTCGCCCTCTTTTCCCTCACAAGGCGAGGGATCCCGGCGCCGGCGCGGGCGGAAAGAGGGACGAAGGAGAAGGCAGTCAGCTGATTGCCTTCCCTTCGCCCCTCTTTCCCCGCTGCAGCACCGGGAAAAAGGAGGAGGAGGGAGAGTTCTCCTCCTCCTCCTCCCTCCTCTTCCCGGGCGTCGCTGCCTTCTGCCGCAACGCTGTGGAAGAGGAGGAGGAGAACTCTCCCTCCTCCTCCTCCTTTTCCCCGGCACTGCAGCGTACGGGACACCGGCTGCGCCAGGAAGGGCGGGAGGGTGCGAGGAGGTGGGCCTCCTCCTCCTTCCCGGCGCCGCTGGTGTCCCATGCGCCGCGGCGCCGGAGAAAGAGGAGGAGGGGGGGGAATGACAGTTTAGGAGGGGGCTGGGGGCGGGGCTGGGGGAGGGGCCTGGGGGCGGGGCCGAACGGCCCCCCAGGTCATCAGTGACCTCAAGTCCGGCCCTTGGCCGGTTAGAAGTTGGACAGCACTGGTGTAGATGCACTCTCAGTCTCTTGCTCACGTGACCAGTCAGCATCAGAAGCTGTTTGGAGCAAAGAGGAGTAGCCATATTTCCTATTCTTTCTTTCCATAACTTTGTCATAACTTCTGCTTTATTAAGACACCACTTTTTGTCTATAGCTCTTTCTTCAAGTCTATAGATGGCAGCAGAAGGGAAATTGAGAGCATTTCACTATCGAGGGAGTAGAATCAGCAGGATATAGTGGTTCGAGCATTAGAGTCTCACTTCATGCAATCCTAGACATGTGGCGCATGTGACTCTAAACCATTCATGGGCAAACTTTGGCCCTCCACTTTGCAATTTAGTCTGCAAATGTTTCCCTTTAGGCACGTAGAGCTACAACAGAAGTCATATATAAATATGTATTGCAACTATCTTCTTTAGACTGTAAACGTTTTGTTCATATAGATTCTGGTGGAAAGCAGACACAAACCTATATTTCTGCTTTGGCATAAACATATTTTTGTCTCCCCATAAGGAAGTGATATTGCCACAACCCGGGGTTGTTATTGTTTCTTCATAAAGGAATAATGACCCTTATTTAGGGTGAAGCAGAACAGAACCTAAAACTGTTTACATAAAGAATAAAGTTGCAGTGAAGGGCAATGAAGAACACAAACGTGGGCGGTTATCTTTAGATGCACCTGTTAAGCAACATAACAACACAAAAGCAGTACAGAAGCCCTGAAATATGGATTCTGCAGAAATAAGCAGAAAGTTTTTTTTTAAAACCCAAGAAGTCAGCAGGAGAGACAGCGCAAAATACAGCACAGCAGGAGAAGAATTAGATCCAAGATGGGGGATGTTTAAATAGTCATGGCAATCCAACAAACGCACACATATAAGAGTTTCTTAAAAGCCTGGCCTGAATGATGGAAATTCTAACTATTTGGGAAGAGGCAATTGAGATGATGGATTGGGTCCTTGTCCACATAGAGGCATCAGTCCATGAAAAAGCATAAGCAAGGGAAAAACCTCCAGTGAAAAGTTAACCTTTGGTTCATGAAACAGAGAATAAATGCAATTTTAATAAATGCAATAAAGCATAAATTGCACCAAGGTTTGTAGACAAATAAGATGATGATTGAGTAATAGATGCAGAATGGAGGGTGGAAGGTGAATTTGCAGGCGGATGGTGATTGGCTGGGACAGTGAAAGGAAAGAAGGTACCAATAGAGCAGGAGAAGGAGGGATGAGGAAACAAGACTCCAAAGAGAAAGGATTGACTGGAAACTAGTTGGGATTTGTGGTGAGCAAAGAAATCATATAAGACAAGATAAAAACTGAACTGTGTAGGAATGAGACCGGCAATATCATACTAATGATACAGAATAACTTCACTCAAAGTGTGCTGTAAAGCAGAAATATGCAAATAATTGGTATCTAATAAAAGTTATATATGTTATTATTGTGGGTTGCTGTGAGGTTTTCGAACTGTATGAC
>JARBWK010003955.1:0-11294 GCA_030556195.1 Anolis apletophallus | reverse complement strand
GGACCAACGCAGATTATTAGGATGGACGGAATGGCCCAAGTACAGAGATATCTTAAGGAAACAGAACGGTGAATACCTTTTGAAGTCACAGGAAGAAATATCTAAAAAATTTGTTAATGTTCGGTGGCTCCATTACTTTCAACTGAGAGAATGGTTCAACAAAGACAAGATTATAGGATTTAGTGAAAGTGAGGGAATTTGGGAAAAAGTTCTGAAAGCAGAAAAGAAAACAACATCAAAGATATACTCTATGCTTCTTGCCTGGATAACAGAGGAAGAAATAATTAAACAAACAATGGTAAAATGGGCTCAAAATATAGGGAGACCAATACAACTGAGAGAATGGGAAACACTATGGAAGAAAAACCTCAAAATCACCTACGCTACTGACTTAAAAGAGAACTGGCTTAAAATGATTCACCGATGGTATATTACACCGCAAAAATTAAATGCCATGTATAAAAATATGGACAATAAATGCTGGAAGTGCAGAACTCAAGAAGGGACTTTCTACCACATGTGGTGGTCATGCCCTAAGACAAAAGAATATTGGACAATGATACACTATGAATGTAAACAAATGTTAAAAATAGACTTCCCTCAGGCCCCGGAAATATACCTATTAGGATTAATAGGTGACAATGTACTGGAAAATGAAAACCAACAAAAACTCCTAGTGTACTTGGCCACGGCGGCACGGATAGTCTTCGCAAAATTGTGGAAACAAAACTTACTCCCAGATAAAGAACAATGGCTGGAGAAAGTACTGGAAATCAAGGGAATGGACAAAACAATGGCAAGGGGAACACGATGACAGACTGGACTACGATTAAGGAATATATAAAATCAATAAAAACAGACTGAAACACTCTGTCAAGCACAATATTAATAATATAAATAAGAGCACCTTAGGATGCCCTAGACGAAAGAAACAAAAAAGATATAAAGATGTAATTTGATAAGTATGGAACTAGAACGGAAGTCAACATTGACCCTATATACCCCCCCCCTCTCCCTTTTCCCTTTTGTATCTGTGTATTGTAAATCTACATGTTTTGTCTTGTTTATAAAAATGTGAAACTTTAATAAAAATTATTTAAAAAAAAAAGATTTCTTTAGAGTTCTAACAAATTTTCAAACCATTATAATTAACTGATATGAAAATCCATTCAAAACCACGAAAAGACATTTCATCTGTATTTATTCAAAACCAAGTAACAACTAAATTGATTAAAAATATCAAATTTGTGAAAGAACTGTATGTAGTATGACATTTTCATTGCGTTTTTATCGAATTCAACAGTCAAAAGTGCATTTATAAATTGAAAAAAAGGTTTGTTTATTTATTTGTTTATCAGAGGCCTGTGTAATATTTACTGTAGAGTACTGTATCCAATAGTGGCGTTCTATAGACATAAAGAGGGAATCGAGCCAGCCCTTTGCAAGAAACAGCAGTTTTGACACCACTTTAACCCTTCCTGGCTTTAGGCAAGAATCAGAGTCAGACCCTCTATTTGCAATATGAAGTAAGGAGGAAAGAATACATACTTCCCAGATTTGTTATAAAATGATAGTACCTTTATAACACCTACAAAGGACTTACAACTGATAAGAATGAATGTAACAGCAATGGTGGTGATAACCCACATCCAACCCATATTGAAGCACTACCGTGTTCTGTATTATGACTTTGCAAAGCCTTTCCATGAGATAATGAAAAACAACTGTATTTTAATAAAACAACAATACATAACCAAAGCTAGAAAATAAAGATGAGATACAGTCTTTCCTTTATCAGAAAGAGCAGTTGTAGAGTATTTTATTTAAAAGGTGTCTGCTGTCCTCTAGACACTTGTACCTGCTCACAGACACCATATATTAAGCTGCAGATGCTTTTTGTAATGTCCAAAATCTTTACAATCACACACAGGTCATCGAATACAGTTTTCTAAAAATGCCAGTGGGGAACTGAATATCAGGAATGAGGATATGGCAGGTTAGCTGAACAGTTGTTTCACTTCTGTCATTACAGGAAGAGAAGAGCTGGCCGTCAGAGATATTTCCTGGATTGGAATGAAGAGTGATAATACATTTACCATCCATCTAATTTTTCCAGATGACTCCTGACCTCAGTTGACACCCATTTAAGCTCAGAAGGCAAGCTGATGATCCCAGGTTATTACTGTGCCCCAGCTCTTTTTTATTTATGTTGTACGGATACGAAAATGTATTATTATTATGCATGAAACAAAAGATTTGAAGAATATGTGGTATCAAAAGAAAATATTGGATGCTTCGGTGTTCAGCGAAACCTTCAAATACATTCACAAGCCAACATTTTCTCCAACCTGGGCAGATCATTTAATCTTTGCATAACTTGACTGTCTTTTTCCTTCTTTTTGCAAGAATGGGAACAATCACATTAAAATGTGTGTCCCTGTTGGCTCTGCTGAACTTCTCAGCAGCTTTCAATACCATGGTATTCTTCTGCAACTTTCTTTGATGTAAAATGCAGGCCCTGTTTCACAATGGCCCTAGTCCTTCTTGGAGGGAGTATTGCACAGCCTGTAGCCTTCCAGACGTTTGGGTCTCCAAATCCCAGAAACCTTAGCCAGCTTGTTCAATAGCAGGAATTCTGGAAGCTGATGTCCAAAACACCTGAACAGCCACAGATTGTGCAGGTCTGACTTAGAAGGTTGTGTATGGTGACCCCTCAGGGCCGTAGCCAGGATTTTGTTTCGGAGGGGCTGAGTTTGGTTCGGGGGGGGGCTGAGACTGGGTGGAAGAGGGTCTACCCTAGTAAATCTTTTGTATTGTTATCCCAATAACCCCATTAATGTGGGATATAATGAGCATGGTGATCAGATCATGATATGAATAAACATAACAGTTTAAATAATGTACCAGTAAGGCCTTTTCGCGGACCACCCTGAGAATTTCGGGGGGGGGGGCTAAAGCCCCCTTAGCCCCCCCCTGGCTACATGCCTGTGACCCCTGTTCAACATCCTGGCCTTTTCTATGTGGTGTCCTTCAGAGTTCAATTCTGCCCCACATGTTTAATATCTACATGAAATTAATGGGAGATGTTGTCTAGAGATTTGGGGTTAAGTGTCTCACAGTGTGTCCAGTTCTGTCTCTCCTTTTCATCTCACTTCAAGAAAGCTCTTTTAGCACTAAACCAGTGTCTAATGTATTATCGAAGGCTTTCATGTCCGGAATCACTGGGTTATTGTAGGCTTTTCAGGCTGTGTGGCCATGTTCTAGAAGTATTCTCTCCTGACGTTTCGCCTGCATCTGTGGCAGGCATCCTCAGAGGTTGTGAAGTTTGCCACAGATGCAGGTGAAACATCAGGAGAGAATACTTCTAGAACATGGCCATACAGCCTGAATACACTTCACCATTCAACAAGTTGGATGGTGGAGCAATTTTGTCTCCTCCCCTCGGAGAAGAGATTGGTTAATTGTGCAGAAATTACTGGAAGGGAGGAGAGGCTGGCATAGGGGTTGCCAGCCCTCTTTTCCCTCATTCTGCAAGAGAACATCGTTGAGTGAGGAACACCTTGGAGCCCATCCAGCACCAGGTCTGTGCAGAGGCCATGAGGCCCAGAGTTCATCCTCCAGGCTGAGCTGGCCCCTTGCCCTTCATAGGCCTCTGCTAAATTTAGTTATATCTAAGTTTAATTCTGCCTGGCTTCTCTGGACAGGGAGCCAGGCCTGGAGGGCTTCGTTTGATTGCCCCCTTTCCTATAACATAATATTACTTTAAGTCCCCTCCTCGTGACACAGTGGGTTAAACCACTGAGCTGCTGAACTTGCTCACTGGAAGGTTGGAGGTTCCCACTGCTAGCCTCAGCTTCTTCTTAAAAGGGCCCTGGGGTGGGATTCCCTTACTCACCCTTGTCCTCTCCACTTCAGGGCCTCATGGCCATGCCAGGGCCATGGAGGTGGCCATTTTGTGGGTGGGGCCATTGCCACCATCTTTAAAGGGTGGCACCCATTGCAGGGGGTGGATACTCAGCTGCCATTTTGGTGAGGTCAGTGGCCATTTTGGGGGTGGGGCCATGGCAGCCATTTTGTGTTAGGCTTGGTAGCCATTTTGGTAAGGTCAAAATAAATAATTTTAAATAACTAAATAAAATTAATATTAATAAATAGTAATTAACATATACATGTTATGATACAAGACATATGCAAGCTGACTGCATTAAATCACTACTGACCAAGTAGGCATGCATTCAAAGCAAGCCCTGGGGGCAGAGTGAGCTTCTTACTGTTAATAGTCCAGCTTGCTGTTGACCTATGCAACCTTAAAGATAGTTGCATCTGCTACTTGGCAGCTGAATGCATTAAATCACTACTGAACAAGTAGGCATGCATTCAAAGCAGCCTGGGGGCAGAGTGAGCTCCTTACTGTTAATAGTCTAGCTTGCTGTTAACCTATGCAACCTTAAAGATAGTTGCATCTGCTACTTGGCAGCTGAATGCATTAAATCACTACTGAACAAGTAGGCATGCATTCAAAGCAGCCTGGGGGCAGAGTGAACTCCTTACTGTTAATAGTCCAGCTTGCTGTTGACCTATGCAACCTTAAAGATAGTTGCATCTGCTACTTGGCAGCTGAATGCATTAAATCACTACTGAACAAGTAGGCATGTATTCAAAGCAAGCCCTGGGGGCAGAGTGAGCTCCTTACTGTTAATAGTCCAGCTTGCTGTTAACCTATGCAACCTTAAAGATAGTTGCATCTGCTACTTGGCAGCTGAATGCATTAAATCACTACTGAACAAGTAGGCATGCATTCAAAGCAGCCTGGGGCAGAGTGAGCTCCTTACTGTTAATAGTCCAGCTTGCTGTTGACCTATGCAACCTTAAAGATAGTTGCATCTGCTACTTGGCAGCTGAATGCATTAAATCACTACTGAACAAGTAGGCATGCATTCAAAGCAGCCTGGGGGCAGAGTGAGCTCCTTACTGTTAATAGTCTGGTTTGCTGTTGACCTAGGAAGCCTTACTTGATAGTTGCATCCGCAAGTGGTTGCCAACTGCATTAAAATAATTACTGATCAAGAAGTCTGTGATCAAAGCTAGCCGACGGGCAGAGGGAGCTCCGACAGTTGATAGTCTAGCTTGCTGTTGACCTATGCAACCTCAAAGATAGTTGCATCCGCTAGTTTGGCAGCCAACTGCATTAAAGTCATTACTGACCAAGGAGTCATGTGTTCAAAGCAAGTCTGGGGGCAGGGTGAGATCGCGACGGTTAATAGTCTAGCTTGCTATTGACCTAGGCAACCTTATTTTGATAGTTGCATTTGCTAAAAGGGTAGCCAACTGCGTTAAATCACTACTGCAGGGGAAGTCATGTGTTCAGAGCAAGCCTGGAGGCAGAGTGAGCTCCCAACTATTAATAGTCTAGCTTGCTGTTGACCTATGCAACTCTAATTGGTAGTTGCATTTGCTAGATGGAAGCCAGCTGCATTAAATCACTATGGACCAAGAAGTCAGGTGTTCGAGTAAGCCTGGGGCGGGAGTGAGCTCCCGACTGTTAATAGTCTAGCTTGCTGTTCATGCAACCGTAATTGATGGTTGCGTCGGCTGAGTGTGTGGACAGCTGCATTAAAGCACTACTGACCAAGAGGTCATGTGTTCAAAGAGAGCATGGGGGTAGAGTGAGCTCCCAGCTGTTGATAGTTTAGCTTGCGGTTGGCCTAGGCAATCTTAATGTTAGTGGCATCTGCGAGTTGGTGGCCACTGCGTAAAATTATTTACTGACCAAGAAGTCATGTTTCCAATGCAAGCTTGGGGCTGAGTGAGCTCCGACTGTTAATAGTCTAGCTTGCTGTTGGCCTAGGCAATCTTAATTGTTAGTTGCATCTGCTAGTTGATGGCCACTGTGTAAAATCATTTACTGACCAAGAAGTCATGTTTCCAATGCAAGCTTGGGGGCTGAGTGAGCTCCCGACTGTTAATAGTCTAGCTTGCCGTTGACCTATGCAACTCTAAAGATAGTTGCATCTGCTAATTGAGAGCCTACTGCATTAAATCACCACTGAACGAAAAGTCATGTGTGCAAAGCAAGCCTGGGAGCAGAGTGAGCTCCTGATTGTAATAGTTAGCGTGTGGTTGACCTATGCAACCTTGAAGATAGTTGCATCTGCAGGTTAAGTAGCCAGCTGCATTAAATCACTGCGGACCGAGAAGTCATGCGTCAAAGCCAGCCTTGGGGCAGAGCGACTTCTGAATACAGGTGCTCATGTGGTGGTAAACCCCAACTATAGAATTATTGTTTGCGTCATAGCTGGAATTTTACTACTGTTATGAATTCTAAAGTAAACACTGATGGGTAGGCTTTTGTTTCATTGCGCTGGATCAAATTTTACACATGTGGACACGGATGGGTTGCAGACAACTGACATTGACATTGGGAGTGGTGACTGCTGGGATTTGTAGTTCGCTTGCGCGTAGAGCATTGTGACTTCACTGATGATGGAGTTGGGCCGAACTTTCCACACAGTGCTCCCTGAAGAGACGCACTGGCATGAGGCACCCTCCATCCTCGCATGCTCTTACTTATGTGTCGCATTCCCGGGATTACTCCTTTGTTATTAAGATGGGACCCCATTCACCGTGACATAGTTCATCCCAGTAGTTAACCAGTTTTCTCATTCCAGGCATGTGCAAGGGGTGTGGAGAATATTGGCCACCCTTTCAGATAGGAAGGGGATCCCATCAAGGGGTTCCTCTAAGTCCATTTCAAGGCCCTTGGTCCATTAAATGCCTCTAATTTAAGCCACATTATACACACACGCCCCTCGCCAAGCAAATCCCATCGAGCAACGTTAAATTCAGCAAATACTGATGGGTAAAAACAGGGGGGTCTGGCAATGTAAAGGACTGGAATTGGCGGTCAGGAATGCCTTAAGGGTGGCCGTTTATGCCTCAGGGCGTTGAGGCTTAGAAGTATACGGTGGTTGGATGTTTCGGTTCGCTTGCTCTCCATGTTCTGTGGGTGCTGCACCTTCGGTGACTCTTATACTGGTGTTTGACGTTTGGTTGTACTTCAGTCTGGTTCCGTTCATTTGTGGGCTTTAGCAGGGGCATAGTCCCAGCCGTTAGTCTGGCACAATACAGCCAGCCAATTTGGGGACGGTTGCGACCGAAACTTTAAGGGTAGTGTATTAGCTTTGGCCTCAAACTTCGTGTGATCTTGTACGTGAGGGTCAATGTGTTTGAGGAATTTGGAAGGGCATACGCCATGCTGCATAACACAGTTTTGGGTGTTTCAAAGGTGGGGTTGGCCCCACAAGTGACCAGGGTGCAATTAGCTGTGCTGGCTCATTGCTTATGGGCTCTGACTATTTCAGATTATATTAACGGTTGGCGGCATAAAAGTTAGCTTGGTGGTCGTGCAGTCTGGGTCAGACTCACGACAGCAGAAATTCGAGCTCCCTGCATTTGGGAAGGCCCTGGGCTCGTGTACCCACGAGGCGTATGCGGACACACAGGAACAAATTTGTTTCATGCCGACGCTTGGACAGCTCCTTTGCAGCCCTATTGGATCAGCAAAGGTAGTCCAGTATCTAAAATTGACAGGTTTGCGTTTCGGGCCCTGGTTGAATTTGAACTAACAATACGGCATAACATAAAAGAGTGGCTGAGTGCCGTCAGCCAAATCTGATTTGGGGTCTTGAGGCAATGTCATTAAGTTGGCAAAGTATAGTGACCCCGTTTTATGGCCAGTTGAGGCTTTGGTGCTATTCAAACAGATTAGCAAGCCTGGGGCGGGTTACCGTTTGGTAAGCGGATGGCATACAACTAACAACTTACCAGTTGTATACAGGCACCAGTAAGGTGCTAAGGGATGATAAGGGTTTGGTGCAATACAGGTTTTGGTACCCACTCTTGCTGCATTGGAGAAGACTCATTGGCCAATGCTACAGGACATGACCTGAGGTGATCAAACCCCCTGGGCAGATGGAAATCAAATGCCTTCAGGAAATACATGGTACTCATTGTCATAAGTTGATTGTGCCGATCCATGAGATCCATTTTTGCTGAACCATGGTTGAGTATCCTCGTCTACAGGCACAGTTATTTTTACTGGGCTGCAGGAGGGCCGACATGAGGACTCATTATGGTCAGCATTTTGGGGTAATACAGGTTTGCAACCCACGCTTGATGCATTTTGGCTTCAGTGGCCAATGCTATCGGACAGGTCTCGGAGGGGTTAAACCCGTGCATATGGAAATAAAACGCTTTCAGGAAATGCGTGGTACTCGTTGTAGTAATTTGATTGTGGCGATCTCGTTGGGATCCATTTTACTGAAACATGGATGGAGTATCCTCGTCTGCGGGCACAGCTTTTTTGGCTGGGCAGCTGGGCAGGCCATGAGGACTCATTATGGCCAGCTTTCTGGGCAATACAGGTTGCAACCACATTATTGCTGCATTGGAGAAGCTTCGGTGGCCAATGCTATGTGGACGTGACTTCGGAAAAAACAAAACAAAAACAAAAACAAAACCCTGGGCAGATGAAATTGAATGCCTTCAGGAATATGTGCGTACTCCGTTGTCATGAATTGGTTGTGGTGATCTCTTGGTAGATCCGTTTTGCTGAACCATAGATTGAGTATCCTCATCTGCGGGCACAGTTACAGCACTGGGCTGCAAGGCAGGCCATGAGGGCTCATTATGGTCAGCAGTTTGGGGGCAATACAGGATTGCAACCCACTCTCGCTGGGAGAAGCTTTAGGTGGCCAATGCTATGTGACGTGACTCAGAGAGAAAAAAAAAACCTGGGCAGATGAAATTGAATGCCTTCAGGCCATGTGCGTACTCGTTGTCATGAATTGGTTGTGGTGATCTCTTGGTAGATCCGTTTTGCTAAACCATAGATTGAGTATCCTCGTCTGCGGGCACAGTTACAGCACTGGGCTGCAAGGCGGGCCATGAGGGCTCATTATGGTCAGCAGTTTGGGGCAATACAGGATTGCAACCCACTCTCGCTGCATTGGAAGCTTCGGTGGCCAATGCTATGTGAGCGTGACTCGGAGAAAAAAAAAACAAAAAACCCTGGGCAGATGAAATTGAATGCCTTCAGGAATATGTGCGTACTCGTTGTCATGAATTGGTTGTGGTGATCTCTTGGTAGATCCGTTTGCTAAACCATAGATTGAGTATCCTCGTCTGCGGGCACAGTTACAGCACTGGGCTGCAAGGCAGGCCATGAGAGGGCTCGTATGGTCAGCATTTTGGGGCAATACAGGATTGCAACCCACTCTGCATTGGAGAAGCTTCGTGGCCAATGCTATGTGATGTGACTCGGAGAGAAAAGAAAAGAAAACAAAAAAAAATGTGTGTACTCCGTTGTCATGAATTGTTTGTGGTGATCTCTTGACAGATCCGCTTTTGCTGAACCATAGATGGCATTCCTCGTCTGCAGGCACAGTGGCAGCACTGGGTTGCAAGGCAGGCCATGAGGACTCATTATGGTCAGCATTTGGGCCTCGCGTCACTACTTCTGCGGATTAGCAAGAGGACCAGAGGTAGGCGGGAGGTGGTTTCTCCCACTTCTATTCAGTCTAGGGGGCCCCCCAGACGGGTTGGATATGCCCTGCAGCCCATGATCTTGGCCTTTGAAGGGCGGAGCCCTGGGCCTTGCAAGCTTGGAATGACATCTGTAAGATTTGTCATGTATGGCCACGGTACACCACATGGTGGGCAGTCATTCCTCGCCTGGTGGTTAGGAATTGGGACATTTAAAAAATGTTGACGGTCAGGTAATGGGTGAACCGGACCCATCTCGCAAACCACTTTGCAAGGGTAGGGCCTCAACCATATTCCAGGGATAGATCTTGTTTGGCACCTCACCTTTACAGATTGGATGGAATCCTGGAACACTGATGTGGGCAATTCATTGTTTCTTAGTTTAAGGAGGTGTTCAGTTATTATTAGTCGGCTTGGGCGGGGATGGGAGCCAAATAGACATTTGCTCCCAATCCGTGGCGTAAATAGTTCCAGTTATTCAAGGTTTGTATACACTTAAGGCACCCCTTAAGGGTGTGGGGCATTATGCAAACGCTCACCTAGAGGTTAATTCTAGGGTGAGGTGATGGTGAATGTCCCAGGAGCGGGAGAGTCTAGTCTCAAAAGTTGAGAGGAGATTTCTCCTGATGTTTCACGGGTTGCCCGAGTTGAAATCTACAGGAGACCCAGGTAGTATGCCTGAATAGCTGAGGGTAGACTTTAGGAGACGCTACCTCAGCTTACACACACCAAGTTGAACTGACACCAAAAAGTTAGTCGAGTTACAAGTTAAATAGGTAACTATTCAATAAAAGTTGCCCAAAATTTGAAACCATATATTTTGTGTCTGTCTCGTTATTTCGGGGGGTTGGAAGACAAAAACCTATATCAACCCAAACCAGTGTCTGTTGACAGTAAAAGACTGGATAACAGTATGTTTAATCCATAAAAGACAAAGCTGCTCCTGGTCAATCAGAAGGCAGGTCAAGGAAAAGGGATACAGCCTGTGCTGGAGAGGGATAGACTCCCCCTGAAAGGTCAGGTTCATAGCTTGGGTGTACTTTTGGACTAAACCCTGAAAGCCCAGATTGGCCAAGTCTATATTTGCATAATTAAATCTGATGCCAATTTCTTGAGAAATCAATTTTGGTCAGAATAACACATGCCTACATTACATCTAGTTTGGATTACTGGGACACACTTTACTTGGGAGTACTTTTGGAAACTGTTTGGAACCTTTAGTGAGTCAAAAACAGTAAGACTGATGCTCTGGACCAATTTCTGGAAGCATAACTGCTGAAACACCTCTGATGTCTACTAATACCTCCGATGTCTACTACTACATCACCTTGCTCACCTCTTTGGGGACCAGGACCTGCCAAGCGGCATCACATGGCTGGCTGTGGCCCTGCCCCATTGATCATCAAAGTGGTGAGGAAATGTTGCAAGACACTTTTTGCCAACAACTCAGGTGAATACATCTTTTTGGAAGTTGCACAACCTGCAGACTGATGCAGTTAACACAACCTTCTGTGTTAACAGAAAATACTTTGGAACTTCCCCAAACTCTGGATACATTTATTTCTTTTTTACTTTTACGATATTTATATCAAGTGGTAATCTCATGCACATGCAAGCAGATGGCTCTTTGCAACTGGCCCAGCACATATCTTGTCTACCTGGTGATGGCCACTCACCCACAACCCTTACCTTGCCCCCATCAATCTGATGTTTGTGGAGCTCACGGTGCATGAAAATGGGCATTGGAAAAA
>JARBWK010003954.1:0-11296 GCA_030556195.1 Anolis apletophallus | reverse complement strand
AGTGTCATCAGTATCACAGAGGACACCCAGCTTCTGCTGAGAATGGACGGCAGGTCGACTCCAGACCCGATTGTTTCCATCTATGCCTCGCTTATGACTGGTTACGCGCGTGCCAGCCGGCTGAAGGTGAATCCATCAAGACGATCCCTGTGGCCTGGCTGCCTGGGCTGGGGGGTGCCGGGTGCCCACACTGGACGGCGAGCGGCTTAGCCCATCGCCGTGAGCGAAGACCTTGGGGGTCGTGTTGGACTCCTCGCTGTCCATGGAGGCCCAGGTCTCTGTGGTCAGCAGGACGGCATTTTATCACCTCCGACAGGTTAGGCGACTGGCACCCTACCTTTCCAGGGACGACCGTGCCACGGTAATTCAAGCGACGGTCATCTCCCGAGATAGACTACTGTAATGGCCTCTACGTTGGCCTTCCCTTTGTCGACGATCCGAAACTCTGCTAGTGCAGAACGCCGCGGCTCGCTGCTGGCAGGAGTGCCGGCCAGAGAGCATATTACACCTATCCGCAACTGCACTGGCTTCCTATTGAGTACTGGATCGCCTTCAAGGTGTTGGTTTTTGACCTTTAAGGCCTTACACGGCCTAGGCCTGCGTATCACTGGGACCGCCTTACCCCGTACTCGCCCCCGAGATCACTGCGCCAGATGAGCAAAATCTATTGTTAATTCCATCAGTCCGCTCCTGCCACCTGCTCCTACCAGACAAAGGTCTTTTTCTGTGGCGGCACCAGTGCTCTGGAACACCCTCCTGGACAGCACCCGAGCCATCCTGAACTGGGCCCGCCCTGAGGGCCAAAACGGCCCTCTTCGGGCTGGCCTTTAATTAGCACACCGGACTAAGAACTCTGACCTATGTCCTCCTACTCTGTGTCTTGACGATGTAACCTGTTTTAAATGTGGTTTTATGTTTTTTATGTTTTTATCAGTTGTAGGGCCACATGTTGATATGTCACAACATGCCGCCCTTGGATTTTTGCTGTGATCCGCCCCGAGCCTGCTGGGAGGAGCGGAATACAAAAGTGAATAATAAATAAATAAATAAATAAATACTTACGGTCTTGGTGGGGTCATGTAGGCATGAATTGCGCACTTTCTATGTGTGCTCCAAATGATGTCATCTGGAAGCATGAGTTGTATTGTCTTCTATAGCGGAGGAAGTGTTTTGATTCTGGAGTGTGTCCACTCAAAAAGTCTGTAGTGGTTGTGGAGGAGGGCAAGTGGTGGTAGAGAGGCTTTACCGCTAGGCAGCACATTCCTGTTGTTTCTGCTGGGTATTTCGGGGGCTTTGCAGTGTGTGCAGATGTGTTAGGGTGCCAATGTCGGCCTCTGGCGCCATGCTGTAGTCTTCTGCAGCGTGTATCTGAAGGCTAAACGGTGGAATTGGTTGTGGTGTTTTTTGAAGTTTGTTTTCTGTGTTGCGACGTCGTGTTTCTGCGCTCCTTGCGCGCTGCTGTTGTGTTGCATTTCTGCGCCTTTGTTGTTCCTGGCTGCGCTTCTTCTTGTCGTGCAGTTCTTTGTGTTTGGTTCTCAGCTGTGCGTCGTGCAGTGACCTGTTGTCTGTGTCTCTGCTGCGCAGTGTGTTTCTGTTCTGGCGTTTGTTCTGACCTTTTTTTGCTTGATGTATGTAGCGTTGTGAGTGTGTCGTCCGATGCTGTTATTTTTAGAAGGCATGGCTTGTCTTTTTGGGTCAGTTTATGTCTGTGTGGAAGGAAGGAATGGTTTTAGTTTGTGGTGTTTGTAGGTGTTGTGTGTAATGGGTCCCGTAAGGTTGGTGGGATGGGTTGTGATTGGAAGTTGTGTTGTGTTGTGGGGTAGGAATTTGCTGGAGAATTGCTCCCTCAGAGTTTTGTTTTGGCAGTTTAACCCTCAAACACCAACTGAAATCTCTCAGCATTCTATCCTAGCCTTGGATGGCTCTTGCCAGCGTTGCTATGGTTACAGCAGTTATGCAAATCCGCCCTTATTGGCAGCCAATCATGTTGTTCAGAATGTAGAGGCTGGGTGAGTCGTTGGCTGCCCCGGAGGATACTGGGAAATGTAGTTTTATTTTTACTCGTTGTTTTGGGGCCTTTTAGGTTTTTGGGGGAGTTTCTTTGCTACAAACGTACCTTGCTTGAGGCCTATTTCTGTTGGCAAGTATTGTGTTTCTGCGTTGTATGGTTTCTTTGTTTGAGGTATACATCACATGACGTGAACCCATTTATATAATAGATATTGCTAAATTATCTGATTGAAATAAGACTTGAATATAGCTTTGTATTGTCTACATTTACCTGTCTTTGGTTGACTTCCAGCCCAAATAGCTCTGCAGCAGTTGCAAAGCAGGATGTTAGGCATGCAGAGTTGCTTCTGAATGTGTGACAAGGGCAGCATCGTCGGCACAAAGCAGCTCACAGACTAGATAGTTTAGAGCAGGGGTGCGCATTAGGTAGATCGCGATCTACTGGTAGATCGCAGGCAGGACGGGAGGAAGGCTCAGTCCCGCCCCGCAGGCTCCCAACGCCACCCAGGTGCTGCCGGCCAGTCAGCGTGTGTATGGCTCCCATGCCATTTCCGCCGCCGCCATGACATCACACGCATCGTTTTCCCAACCGTTTTGTGGTTTCGCCAGAAGAAGGGCGAGGGGGAGGGGCACGCGTCACATCTTCCTCCCTCCCCCCTCCCCTCCTGAACACGCTCACGCTGCCCCCTCGGATCAAAATGGCGGCAGAAGCGGCAGTGTAGAAGAAAAAGTAAGTGTTGGGCAGGAGGGGGAAGAAAGGGCGCGAAGGGGGAGGGGGAGGAAGAGGTCTCTGTCGAAAGCTGGCATGGGCAAACTTGGACCTTCCAGGTGTTTTGGACTCCAACTCCCACCATTCCTAGCAGCCTCAGGCCCTTTTCCTTTCCCCCCTCAGCCACTTAAGCAGGAAAGGGCCCCAGGCTGTTAGGAATGGTGGGAGTTGAAGTCCTAAGCACCCAGAGGGCCGAAGTTTTCCCATGCCTGTTTTAGGGACCTTAAAGTGGTGAGCCTCCTTCCAACATTGTGATTCTGGATAGAAAACAAACAACAACATAACATAACATTGTTTGAGTCCACAGTGCTCTCTGGGTGTAGGTGAACTACAACTTCCAAACTCAAGGTCAATTCCCAGCAAACCCTTTCAGTACTTTCTGTTGGTAATGAGAGTTCAATATGCCAAGTTTGGTTCAATTCCATTGTTGCAAGAGTTCAGGATGCTCTTTGATTGCGTGTTAACTATACATCCCAGAAACTGTAACTCCCAAATGTCATGGTCTATTTTCCCCAAACTCCATCTGTGTTCACATTTGGGCATATTGAGTATTCATGCCCAGTTTGGTCCTGATCCAACATTGTTTGAGTCCACAGTGCTCTCTGGATATAGGTGAACTACAACTCCAAAACCCAAGGTCAATGCCCACCAAACTCTTAATAGCATTTTCTCTTGGTTATGGGAGTTCAGTGTGGGAAGTTTGTGTCTTTCTGCCATTCCTGCCAGGATATCTATGTTGTGTTCATCGAAACAGGCCCAGGTTTCACACTGAGTGTATAAATACATTCAAAAACATATTAACTGTATGTATGACTGTGTTAGAGTGTCATTTTGTGTCATCTTGGTTGGTGGTGTGCCCCAGGATTGTGTAAATGGAAAAAAAACTTGCCGTGGCTCAAAAAATAAAGGTTGAAAAACACTGCCTTGGTCGATCAGCCCCAATTAAAATAATCCAGCAGCGAGGTGAGAAGGTGATTTCAGCCAAGGAAGGTTTTATTATCTGCAGAATTGTATTATTCACAAGGAAACTAGAATAGCAAGTATGGATACAGTCTCCTCTTATATACACAAGAATTCCAAATAATTCCCACTGCAGCAACGTCAGCTGTAGCGAAGCTCATTGGGCGAGTCTCCCGATTCCGACCAATCACAGAAAGGGGACTCGGCTGAGCAGTCGGCTTGTGAAGAGCCAAAGGGCATTGAGTGGCGGAGAATTGGGTTTTCCCTTTATTCAACAGGAAAAATAATAAAAATAATAAAAATAATAATAAAAATAATAATAAAAATAATAAAAATAATTGAGGGCACTAAGCCCTACCCAGGAAAAGTTTATTGTGTGCAGGATGGTCTTATCCGTGGGGCTCTTACTTTCCGGCTGTCCCTTATACCGTGTTTCCCCGAAAGTAAGACAGCATCTTACTTTCTTTCCCCCGAAAAGTCCCCCCACGTCTTGCTTTCGGGTACGTCTTATATAAACAAAGACGCACCCGTCGCCACGCCACGCCGCCGCCGCCACACGCCGCGGCTGCGATCGCCCATCGGCCGCGGCACCCCTCCGCGGCGCACCTTTCTGCCCGGCCTACGTCCAAGGAAGGGAGGGGGAAGAGTCCCAGGCGTGGCTAAGGGCGCTGCGTCAGAGTGACGCGTCGCCGCCAGCCACGCCTCTGGGACTCTTCCCTCCCTCGTTGGAGAATGGGAGGAAGAGGAAAAGTCCCAGAGGCGTGGCTAGCGGCGACGCATCACTCTGACGCGTCGCCGCTTAGCCACGCCTCTGGGACTCTTCCCTCCCTTCGTTGGAGAATGGGAGGGAAGAGGAAGAGTCCCAGAGGCGTGGCTAAGCCGGCGACGCATCACTCTGACGTGCGCCGCTAGCCACGCCTCTGGGACTCTTCCCTCCCTTCGTTGGAGAATGGGAGGGAAGAGGAAGAGTCCCAGAGGCGTGGCTAAGCGCGACGCATCACTGACGCAGCGCCGCTTTGCCACGCCTCTGGGACTCTCCCCCTCCCTTCCTTGGAGAGGCCTAGCAGAAAGGTGCGCCGCGGAGGTGTGCCGCGGCCGATGGGCCGGTTGCGGCGGCGGCGGCGACCAGGTACGGCTTACATTCGGGGTACGGCTTACATTAGCCGACCCCCCTGACACCCCCGATACGTCTTACAATCGGGGGTGTCATACTTTCGGGGAAACACGGTATATATAAAATAGATACGTATGTTTGTTCTGCAAAGGCTCCTATGTGGCTTGATGGATCTGGACCGAACGTGGTACACAAAGCCTTCATTACGCAATGGAACATACTGGTGAGGTTTCAACTAAAATATTTGCCCCTTTTGGGGATAGGACCCCCGAAACGAATAAATATGTATGCATGCATGCAGTGCTCCGATGCAGCCACAAGAGGGCGACAGAGGGATAGAAAGACTTCCTTGGACAACAAAAGGAAGAGGGGTAGAAAGTCAGTAGGGAGACCTTCTCAGAGGGCCAGGTAAAAATGGAAGTGAGCTGGAGAAGGGAGAAAGGAGTCCTTAATTTGGGCCCTCCGGGTGTTTTGGACTTCAATTCCCACAATTTCTAACAGCCTCAGACCCTTTCCTATTCCCCCTCAACTGGATCACAGAAGCAGATGGCGAAAACAAGGGAGCATGCTTGCAGCATCTATGTTTAACACTGACACAAATGACCAGCCACTGCCAGAAGGGAGATAGAGTTTCATCTATGCTGATGATCAGGCCATCACTTTAGCTGGGAGCTTTGAAATGGTTGAACAGAAGCTCTCCCAAGCTTTAGATGCTCTTACTACTCATTACAGGGGAAAGCAGCTTGCCCCATCAATATTTAACATATACACCAGGGCTGCCCAGGAAGTCGATCACGATCGACCAGTCGATTGCTGGACCAAAGGAGGTCGATCGCAGCCGGATGGGGCGCTTCTCAGAGAGGAGCAGAGCCAGACCGCGCCAAGCCCCACCCCCTCCCCCAGCTTCGGCACTCCCAGCAGCTGCTCCAGCCTTGAGGAGGGCAGGGCCAAGCCAGCCTTGTGCTAGCGATGCCACCACTGGCTTGCCCTTCCCTCCTCAAGGCAGGAGCAGCTGCTGCTAGAGCTGAAGCCAGAGGGGGGAGGAGCCAGACCACAGCAAGCCCCGCCCCCTCCCAAGCTTCGGCACTCCCAGCAGCTGCTCCAGCCTTGAGGAGGGCAGGGCCAAGCCAGCCTTGTGCTAGCTATGCCACCACTGGCTTGGCCCTGCCCTCCTCAAGGCTGGAGCAGCTGCTGCTAGAGCTGAAGCCAGAGGGGGGGCGGAGCCAGACCACACCAAGCCCCACCCCTCCCCAGCTTCAGCACTCAGCTGCTGCTCCAGGCTTGAGGGCAGGGCCAAGCCAGCCTTGTGCTAGCTATGCCACCACTGGCTTGCCCTGCCATCCTCAAGCCTGGAGAAGCTGCTGGTAGAGCTGAAGCCAGAGGGGGCGGAGCCAGACCACAGCAAGCCCCGCCCCCCCAAGCTTCGGCACTCCAGCAGCTGCTCCAGCCTTGAGGAAGGCAGGGCCAAGCCAGCCTTGTGCTAGCTATGCCACCACTGGCTTGGCCCTGCCCTCCTCAAGGCTGGAGCAGCTGCTGCTAGAGCTGAAGCCAGAGGGGGAGGAGCCAGACCACAGCAAGCCCCGCCCCTCCCAAGCTTTGGCACTCCAGCAGCTGCTCCAGCCTTGAGGAGGGCAGGGCCAAGCCAGCCTTGTGCTAGCTATGCCACCTCTGGCTTGGCCCTGTCCTCCTCAAGGCTGGAGAGGCTGCTGCCAGAGCTGAAGCCAGAGGGGGAGGAGCCAGACCACAGCAAGCCCCGCCCCCTCCCAAACTTCGGCACTCCCAGCACCTGCTCCAGCCTTGAGGAGGGCAGGGCCAAGCCAGCCTTGTGCTAGCTATGCCACCACTGGCTTGGCCCTGCCCTCCTCAAGGCTGGAGCAGCTGCTGCCAGAGCTGAAGCCAGAGGGGAGGAGCCAGACCACAGCAAGCCCCGCCCCCTCCCAAGCTTTGGCACTCCCAGCAGCGGCTCCAGCATTGAGGAGGGCAGGGCCAAGCCAGCCTTGTGCTAGCTATGCCACCACTGGCTTGGCCCTGCCCTCCTCAAGGCTGGAGCAGCTGCTGCCAGAGCTGAAGCCAGAGGGGAGGAGCCAGACCACAGCAAGCCCCGCCCCCCCCAAACTTGGCACTCCCAGCACCTGCTCCAGCCTTGAGGAGGGCAGGGCCAAGCCAGCCTTGTGCTAGCTATGCCACCACTGGCTTGGCCCTGCCTGTAGCACCCCAGCCGCCATTCCAGCCGGGTGGGGGCGCCCCGGGGGTCCCGATTGGTTTGGATCAAGATTGAAGTGACGGAGGGCCCGATGGGTATGTTTCCCCGACAGACAGTTTGCAATGGGAAGACACCTGGCCTTCTGCTTACTCGGATGACGAAGGCCAACCAGATTCGGGATCAGATTGTGAATATGAGAGACCGGGAGGTTGCGGTTCACAAGAGCGCTTGTTTTTGCCAGCTGCCGAGGAGAGCCTGGAAGCTGAGGCGGCGCCGAGTTCTCAGGATGATAACGGGCCAGATGGTGTTGAGGCCGAGAGTTGTTTTGACTGTAGGAGGAATATTGTGGCCAGGGACGGCCCTCAGCGATTCCGCGACCTACGCGGTCGCGTAGAGCGCCATCGGCTGGGAGGGGCACCACCGGCTGGGAGGGGCGCCGCCGCGCCGACTCCGCGCCCCCACCGCCGCAGCACTGCCCTGCGCCGCCGTCTGCGCGTGCGCAGAAGCACCTACAGGCGCTATAGCGCCTGTAGACGTTTCTGCGCACGCGCGAATGTACGAGCATGCGCACTCGCTCCCAAGCGCGCCTGCCGCTTTGGAGCCAGCGCGCATGCGCGAAACCTGCACTGCACGCATGCGCCCTGGCTCCAAAGCGGCAGGCGCGCTTGGGAGCGAGTGCGCGTCCTCGTGCCATAGTCTGGCTCACCTTGCCAAGTTCAGCCAAGAGACCTAGTTCCTGTTCATGGACTTTGGATTGCCTTGCCTAGTTCCACGGACCAAGTTTGTTTAAGTAGCCTCAGTACTTTTTGGATTACCTTGTTTTGCTTTTGGACTTTGCTTTTTGAAGAGATTCCCTGATTTTTTGAGATTGCCTGATGAACATGGCTAATTGATTCTTTATTGGACTTATTATCCTTTTCACCTGCATTCCTTCTTGCTTAATAAACAGTTAATTGACATTGTCTGTGTGTGTGTGATTAAGGGGCAGGGCCAGATCCCGCGTTGTGACATCGCCATCCTCAAGGCTGGAGCCGCTGCTGCTACAGCTGAAGCCAGAGGGGGCGGAGCCAGGCCACGCCAAGCCCCGCCCCCTCCCCGGCTCCACCCTGCTTCTCTCTCGTCCGGTAGCAAACATGGACGGTGCGCAGGACAGGAGGCGCATGCGCGGAAGGTAGATCTTTCTGACTTGGTTTTATTATAAGTAGCTCGCATGCTGAAAAAGTGTGGGCACCCCTGATATACACAAATGACCAGCCACTGCCAGAAGGGAGAGAGAGTTTCATCTATGCTGATGATCGTGCCATCACCGCTCAAGAAGGGAGCTTTCTCTGAAGCTTTCCCCATCAATTTTTAACATTTACGCAAATGATTAGCCACTGCCAGAAGGGACAGAGAGCTTCATCTATGCCAGGCCTGTCCAACAGGCGGCCCGAGGGCCACACACGGCCCGCCAGCCCCTTGGATCCGGCCCTCCTACAAAAAAATTTTTAAAGAAAAAAATTGGAAAAAAAATCCAATAAAAAAATCCCAAAAAAAGTGCACATGCGCACGGCGGCGGAAGCGCCGTCCACGGCCACCGCCCCCTTTGCTCTGCTCCCCATGGCTCCGCCCTCCCTCCTAAAGGGACATGCCAGGCGGTCTCGGGAGGCGGGCGAGATCGCCGCTTCTGGGGTTGGCATGGCGCTTTGGGAGAGAGGGCAGAGCCGGGGGGCCCGTGGCTCCGCCCTCCCTCTTGAGGCATCACGCCAGCCTCAGAAGCGGCGATCTCGCCTGCTTCTGCCTCCTGGCGTGGCGCTTTGGGAGGGAGGGCGGAGCCTTGGGGGGCTCCCCTTGGCTCCTCCCTCCCTCCTGAAGCATCACGCTAGCCTCAGAAGCGGCGATCTCGCCCGCTTCTGCCTCCCGGCGTGGCGCTTTGGGAGGGAGGGCGGAGCCATGGGGGGCTCCCCGTGGCTCCGCCCTCCCTCCTGGGGAATCATGCCAGCCTCAGAAGCGGCGATCTCGCCTGCTTCTGCCTCCCGGCATGGCGCTTTGGGAGGGAGGGTGGAGCCATGGGGGGCTCCCCTTGGGTCCTCCCTCCCTCCTGAAGCATCACGCCAGCCTCAGAAGCGGTGATCTCGCCCGCTTCTGCCGCCCGGCATGGCGCTTTGTGAAGGAGGGCGGAGCCACGGGGGGCTCCCCTTGGCTCCTCCCTCCCTCCTGAAGCATCACGCCAGCCTCAGAAGCGGCGATCTCGCCCGCTTCTGCCGCCCGGCATGGCGGTTTGTGAGGGAGGGCGGAGCCACGGGGCCCCCTGGCTCCTCCCTCCCTTCTGAAGTGTCACGCCAGCCTCAGAAGCGGCGATCTCGCCCGCTTCTGCCTCCCGGCATGGCGCTTTGTGAGGGAGGGCGGAGCCACGGGGGGCTCCCCTTGGCTCCTCCCTCCCTTGAAGCGTCATGCCAGCCTCAGAAGCGGCGATCTCGCCCGCTTCTGCCTCCCGGCATGGCGCTTTGTGAGGGAGGGGCGGAGCCACGGGGCTCCCCTTGGCTCCTCCCCCCCTTCTGAAGCGTCACGCCAGCCTCAGAAGCGGCGATCTCGCCCGCTTCTGCCTCCCAGCATGGCGCTTTGTGAGGGAGGCGGAGCCACGGGGGCTCCCTGGCTCCTCCCTCCTCCTGAAGCATCACGCCAGCCTCAGAAGCGGCGATCTCGCCCGCTTCTGCCGCCCGGCATGGCGGTGTGTGAGGGAGGGCGGAGCCACGGGGGGGTCCCCTTGGCTCCTCCCTCCCTTCTGAAGTGTCACGCCAGCCTCAGAAGCGGCGATTTCACCCGCTTCTGCTGCCCGGCGTGGCGCTTTGGGAGGGAGGGCGGAGCCATGGGGGCTCCCGTGACTCCGCCCCTCCCTCCTGGGAATCATGCCAGCCTCAGAAGCGGCAATCTCGCCTGCTTCTGCCTCCCGGCATGGCGCTTTGGGAGGGAGGGCAGAGCCATGGGGGGCTCCCCTTGGCTCCTCCCTCCCTCCTGAAGCATCACACAAGCCTCAGAAGCGGCGAACTCGCCCCCTTCTGCCGCCTGGCGTGGCGCTTTGGGCAGGAGGGAAGAGCCATGGGGCGGCCCTGGCTCCCCCGCTTTGGGAGGGCGGAGCCATGGGGGGCGGGGCAGGGCGGGGGTGGGGCGGGAGCGGGGCGGAGCAGCCTTCCAGGTGATCAGTGACAAGAATTCCGGCCCTTGGGCCGGTAGAAGTTGGACAGCCCTGACCTATGCTGACGATCGTGCCATCACTGCTCAAGCTTAAGTGTCTGAGGGGGGGAAAGGAAAGGGCCAGAGGCTGTTATGAATTGTGGTAGTTGTCGTCCAAAACACCTGGAGGGCCCAGGTTGGCCGGCGCTTGCCTTAAGGTGACAAGACTTGGGTAATAATAATTCAATAATAGCATTTAAAAATTCAACACTGGATACATAAGGTAGCGGGATAATAAGGCGGACGTTTAACAGCGCAGTTCAGTACCTGCCTACTCAGAGTTAAGGCCTATCGATGTCTCTGGGACTTACTCCCCCGAAAGACGGGATGGAAGTCTACAGAGAAGTCCTAAAGATCGGAGGTGTGGAAGGAAAAGGAAGCTTTCGTTTCAATCCCGAGCGGAGCTCCTGGTCCAGCCAGTCGCTTGAGCGCTCGTTCTCATTTACAGTATTCTTTCCGGAAATCTGAAAGCGAAAAAGGAGAGAAAAGGTTATGGGACTTGAGACACAACCGTGCCGAGGTACATAGTGTGCGAACACGTTTGTCCACCTCTGAAGGGCTGAGAAGAAAGAGGAAGACGGGGAGGAGGAAGGTGTGGGTGAAGGCGAGCCCCAGAAAGAGCCCATCTGCATCCTAATTGGTTTGACCTGCAGCAGGGAGTTCCAACGTTTCTGCACATGTGGTCTGGCATCTCTCGCACCAAAGGCTGGGATTTGGCATCAAAAGACCTCCAGCCATTTCTACCTCTCTGTTTTCTTGCCTCACTTGACCTGAAGCCAAGGACTCTTTGTGCGCGGAGTTGCATGCGGACAGGCCAACAGGGGCAAGCCTTGCGCGGTTTGGGAGACATAGTTTTCCAAGGACTTCCGTGTGTTTGGACTCTCCTCTGGCTATTAGCGAAAAGGACTTTTCTCTTATAGTTTTCCCAAGGACACAGATGGACTTTCCCAAAGCATATGGATTTAATGCAGGGGCGGACCTACCTGTTCCCGGGGAGTACGCGGAAAAAAAATCTGCGCCCCCAGTT
>JARBWK010003953.1:0-11299 GCA_030556195.1 Anolis apletophallus | reverse complement strand
AAGATATATGTCTTATACAGAAAAAATTGTTTCCTTCAAAGGGTGAGATCTGACATCAGAATCCATGCATCTTTGCATGTAAGTTATGTGTTATTGGCATTATGCAATCCTTGTTATGAATGGCAAAACCAAATCTTTTTTAAATAATGTTTATTACATTTTAGACAAACATAAACTAAAATTTGAAAAAAAGTTTAGTCATACAATTACACATAACAAAGAAAAAATGTAAAACAACAGACCCCAACCTACCCCCCCAACTACCCCTCACCTCAACAATACAAAGTGAATGATAAAATAGACTACAAACTAAAGGACAGGGTAGAGAAAACCATGTGGGTAGGGGTGAAATGGGGTTTATCTTTTTAAAAATATTATTTTTTACACACAATTATTATACAATGTCTATTTTACAGCAGAATCATGTTGTTCATTACTAGCAACAATACAATACTTAAATCTTTGGCATCTGCCATTATTTTTTTCTTATACATTTTGTATCCATCACCACTGTGCTCCCCTCCCCCTTCCCAAGCCATAGCTTTTACATATCATTTGTCCAAAATTTCATTTTTCTTTTGGAGGTAACTTGCCTTCTTTCTTTTTTAGTCCTTTTTCGATAAATTTTCTCCATACCTCATCAAAATCACTTTGTTTCCATATACCCCTTTTTACTTTTAATATACATGTTAAGTTGTCATTTATTGCCAATTTCCACACTTCCTTGTACCATTCCCCCTATTTGTACATTTATTTCTTTTTTCCAATTCCTTAATATAAGCAATCTTGCTATTGTTAATAGGTTTGTTATCGCATCTTTATCTTCTTTTTTTTTCAATTGTTTATTATTATATAATGCTAATAAGGCTATACTAGAACTCTTTCAATTCCAATATTCATTATATCTTCTATTTTTCTAAATACTTCTGCCCCAAATTTACTTACATATTTACATTGCCACCACATATGTATATATGTTCCTGTTTCTTGGCATCCTCCCCAGCAATTTTTCGAGTAGTTTTTATTTATGTTTGCTATTCTTACTGGTGTAAAATACCATTTCCATATTAACTTATAATAATTTTCTTTAACCCTTATTGATAATTTTTTAAAATATCTTTGTCTCCATAATTGTTGCCACTTTGTTTCCTTTATTTTTACAGTAACTCTAAATCTTCTTCCCAAACCTCCTTGACATGGTTCCATTGTATACAATTAGAACAATGGTTTAAAAACTGGGAAAAGAATAATTAAAAAGGAAATAAGTTTAACCAATTCGAACAAATAATACAAAATGGGAGGGATGTAGGTGAAATGGGGTTTAACAAAGGGAAAGAGGGAAAGGAATCGACACTAGGGGTATAATTGGTACTTCCGATCTTCTTTATCATGATTAAAATATCTTCTTTCTAATCCATTAAATGTTCCCGTTATGTTCTTCTCTTCTTCTTGCTTCCCCAATGCCTGGTGATGGGTCGATATGGATATCTAAGTCAACATTTTTATATTCATCATAAGCCTCAACAGCTGGCTCCCCCTCAACAGCTGGCTCCCCCTCCCCCTCCCTCCGCTGACCAGACCAGCACCGGGCCAATCCACCCTATGGACCCACCTGAGGTGGCTCCCTTGCCGCCAGTACTGAATCGCCCGGCCACTCAGGACCCCGGCAGCGGACCAGGGCGCCTTCGGAGGGAAGGAGGGTCGACAGGCCCAAAGAGCGACCTTATCGACCTCGGACCTTCTGGGGGCCGGCTATAGCGGAAGGACAGCCACCCAGCTCGGCCCATTGGACAAGCCACCTGCAGAGTGCCACCAGGGCCGCAGGGATGTGGTTGGTGAATGGGCTCTGCCCTCCCTCCCGGGGAGCACATTGGCGCTTGGGGAGACCGGGAGCAAGGGGCGTCGGTCTGAGCCGGCGGTGACTAAATGGGTTTCTCCACAGGCCTCCCCTTTTCACGGGGGGTGCCGAAAGCTGAACCCTCGGCCAACTCCTGCCGATCAGGTTCGCTGAGTATTCCAGTGCTCTCGGGCGGGGTGCGTACGGTGGGCGCAGGCCAAATGCTAACCTGACTGCGAGAACTGGTTCGAGCCAAAGGCGGTCTCGACCCAGTTCTGACCTGCGTCCTATCCCCAGACACGCTGTTGGTAGACATCCAGCTTCTCCCCTTCCACTCTGGTGCTGGTTAACGCACGCTCAATTCGGAATAAGACTGCCACGGTCAGGGAATTTTGTGAAAGATCTCAAAGCGGACCTGTTCTGTATCACAGAGACCTGGCTTCAAGAGAAGCGATTCCATCTGCCTCCATGAAGTGGTTCCCCTGATTACGTTGCCACGCACCAGAATAGGAAGGAGGGACGGGGGGTGGGGTGGCAATACTCTCCCGTGATGGATTACACCTTAGGCGACCCTGGCTTGTCACCCCAGGATTGGAGAGTGTCGGCCTAGTGTGGGAGTCCCGGAGAGCCTGGCGATTCTGCTGGTGTACCGTGCGCCCTAGCGCACCGGCAGAGAAGCCAGCGCGGCTGCTGGAGACTGTGTCGGAGTGGGCATTGAGGTTTCCCAGACTCATTGTCCTGGGTGACTGCAATGTCACGCGGCGCAGCCCCATTCCATCTGCAGCCGCGGACCTAATTTCGACCATGGCGACATTGGGCCTCTCATTATGTAACTCGGGACCACGCCACGCGGCTGGGCACACCCTCGACCTGGTGTTCAGTGCAGGGGTTCAAGTGGACCTAGCCTTGGTGTCGAGGTTCCATGGTCGGACCACTGTGCTCTAAGTATCCGGGTTGAGCAACCGCCTCCCCATGCATGGGCGCGAGCGGTTTTTGTTCGCCCAAAGAGACTTATGGAACCCGAGAGGTTCCTGAATGCTCTGAGGGATCTGGAGTCTACCAGCGTCTCAGTCGATGAGCTGGTGCAGGCTTGGAATGCCTCACTAGCTAGAGCTCTCGGCGAGATTGCCCCTAGGCGCCCTCTCCGACCCCGCAATCATCGGTCCCCTTGGTATACAAGGGACCTCAGGGTTATTTATTTATTATTTATTATTTATTTATTAATTCAATTTTGTATTCCGCTCCTCCCTGCAGGCTCGGGGCGGGTGACAGTAAAATACATATGGGCAGTCAAGTTACAGACATGCTGCCCTACAGTTAAAAATATACATAGTTAAAAACACCAATACAACAGGTCACGGGCACAGGGAATGTACTGAGAATATACACAGAACATACGGTATATCAACTATTTGGGCTAGATAAATGCTAGCTCAAAAAGAGCAGTCTTACAAGCCCTTCGAAAGGGATTAATTCCGAGTGGCTCGGACACTGTCTGGCAGAGAGTTCCACAGCACTGGAGCTGCCGCTGAGAAAGCTCTCTGTCGGGTCGCGGATAGGTGGCAGGAGCGGACGGATGGTATAGTCAGCAGATTCCGTTCATCTGACCGCAGTGATCTCGGGGGGCAAATACGGGGTAAGGCGGTCCCTCAGGTACGCAGGCCCTAGGCCGTGTAAAGCCTTAAAGGTCAATACCAACACCTTGAAGACAATTCGGTACTCAATAGGAAGCCAGTGCAGTTGCCGAAGGATAGGCGTGATGTGATCCCTTACTGGCGAACCCGTCAGCAGGCGTGCCGCGGCATTCTGCACTAGCTTGAGTTTCCGGGTGTCGACAGGGGAAGGCCAACGTGAGGCGTTACAGTAGTCTAGTCTCGAGATGACCGTCGCTTGGATTACCGTCGCCAGGTCGTTATGAAGCGGGAGAAAGAGACGGTTAGGCGCGAGTGGCGGAAACTCCGTGACGGAGCCTCAATATCGGCTTATAAGTTATTCAAAGAAACTTATGAGCAAGCTGTCAAGGCAGCCAAAAAAGTATACTTCTCTGCCTTGATAGCGTCTGCTAGCTCACGCCCGGCTCAACTCTTTAAGGTAATTCGATCTCTGACGACGGTCCCTACCGTCCCAAAAAACAGCGATCAGGCCCTTACCGCCGGTGTTTTCCAGAGCTTTTTTGCAGACAAGATACTGAGCCTCCGCCGGGACCTCCTGGCCACAATTGATACAGTGAGAGAGCTCGAGACTCCGTGGCCCTCCGCCGGGCCCACCATCGACCGGTTTCGGCCACTGGACGCAGATGCTGTTGATAAGATAGTGGCTGCGGCTCGCCCCACCACCTGCTCCCTCGACCCGTGCCCCTCCTGGCTTGTTAGATCTTGCCTGGAGGGGTTACGTGGCCTCTGTTGAATGTCATAAACAGCTCCCTTGAGCAAGGAGTCTTTCCAGAGTGCTTAAAAGAGGCGGTGGTGGCTCCATTACTGAAGAAACCATCATTGGACCCTGCGGTTCCCTCAACTACCGCCCAGTGTCGAATCTTCCATACCTGGGCAAGGTAGTTGAGAGGGCAGTAATGGAGCAGCTGCAGTCCTTCTTAGATGATGCAACATGGCTTGACCCCTTCCAGTCCGGCTTCCGTTCGGGGCATGGGACGGAGACGGTCCTGGTCTCCATCTCAGACCAACTCCGCTGCCAGCTCGACCAAGGCGGGTCTGCGCTGCTCGTGTTATTGGACCTCACGGCAGCGTTTGACACGGTCGACCACAATCTTTTGATCCACCGCCTGGCCATGGCCGGAGTGAGGGGACTGTCCTTAAATGGCTGTCCTCCTTCCTCCGCCAGCGGTCTCAGCGTGTGAGGAGGCGGGGAGGTCTCCGAGGGCTCCCCATTAGTGTGTGGAGTCCCTCAGGGGGCCATTCTCTCCCCTCTATTATTTAACATCTACATGCAGCCGCTTGCACAGCTGGTGCGGAGTTATGGGCTGGTCTGCCATCAGTACGCCGATGACACTCAGCTCATTCTTAGGATGGAGGGCAGGCCGGAATCCGTCCCCCATAAGTTCCAACTTTGCCTCGAAGCCGTTACTGGATGGCTGCGAGCCAGTAGGTTGATGGTGAATCCGGCGAAGACGGAGATCTTGTGGCTGGGCGGGCCGGGCGGGGTGGGTGCCCGGCTTCTGACCCTGGACGGTGCGGCGCTGCATCCAGCGCCGTCTGTGAAGAGTCTGGGTGTCCAGTTGGACTCCCAGCTGACCATGGAGGCCCAGGTCTCCATGGCCAGCAAGGCTGCTTTTTCCACCTCCGCCAGGCAAGGAGGCTGGCCCCCTACCTCTCCCGGAGGAGCGACCTAGCCACGGTGATCCAAGCCACGGTCATCTCAAGGCTAGACTACTGTAACGGCTTTACGTTGGCCTGCCTATGTCGTCGATCCGGAAGCTCAAGCTGGTGCAGAACACTGCCGCCCGGCTCCTGTCTGGGGCACCAGCAGGATGCCGTATAACACCAATTTTGCAGGATCTGCACTGGCTGCCTATTGAGCACCGGGTCGCCTTCAAAGTGCTGGTTCTTACCTTCAAGGCCATACACGGCCTGGGGCCAGCGTATCTGAGGGACCGTCTCACCCCATATTGCCCAGCGAGATCACTTCGGTCGAAGAGGCCAACCTGTTGGTAGTACCATCTGTAAAGTCGGCACATCTAACATCGACCCGCCGGAGGCGTTCTCTATTATAGCTCCCACACTATGGAACAGCCCTCCCGGCGAAGCCAGAGCCCTGAGAGATCTGCTGCCATTTAGACGGGCCTGCAAAACTCATTTGTTTAGGCAGGCCTTGGCGGAGTAGGCCTCGTCTATACTCTCTGGGCTGTGATATCTCCTGCTGCTCAATTGTTATATTGCATTTTGCTGTTTAATTGTTTAAACTGTTTTTAACTGTTTTTATGTTTTAACCTGTGGCGTTGTGCCACTGGCTCTGTGAGCCGCCGCGAGCCCCCGGGAGTCGGCGGCGAAGAAGCCCCAATAAATAAATACATAAATAATAAATAAATAGTCTTTTGCTGGATTCCAGTCCATTTCTGATTTAACAGTTTCTTGGTTTCTTCTTTTAAAAAATTGAGTCAATTCTTCTACATTTCTAATTTCTAGTAATTTTATAAACCATTCCTGAGGTTTGGATATTTCTTTTTGTCTCCACAATAATATATGTCTCCGCATATATTATTCTTGCTGCTGTTGTTATGTACATTCATAGAGTCTCTTCTTTCTTATTGAAATCTACCTGTGTTAATACTAATAAGTATGTTTCTGAGCATATTTGAAATGATTTATTCAATTGGGGGGGGGGGTTCCTCGTGAACTTTCAACTTTGCATGTAAGTTATGTGTTATACCCTGAACAAAACAACGAAAATAACAAAAAAAAAAAAAAACCAAATGCTGTTGATTAATCCCAATTAGAGTATACACAATGATTCACATTTTAATGGTGAGTCAACACCAAGGTAAATCTATGTGCTATTAGGCATACTTTTTTCTATGCAGAGAAGCCATATGTATTTTATGGCAGAATACTTTTCTCAAAGGTGAGAATTGCTCTTGAGAACAGTGTAGCAATCATCTTTTTCTCCTGCAGAAAGGAGAACAGTATAGAAAATATCTATTTATTTATTGCGTTACTTTTATACCATCCTTCTCAAACCCGAAGGGGACTCAGGGCTGTTCACTGTGTGAATCCTTTCCATCCTTTCGTTCTTTTCCCCTTTTTCCGCTTGTGAGGGTTTAGTACCAATATAAATGGAAGAGTTACCAGGCTATCATTTTGCATTCAAGGCCCTCTTTTTATTGTTGCTTTGTGACCTAGGGACACAACTGCCATATAAAGTTGTAGAAACTATTCAGAGAAAACTGTGAAGATTTCCATTTCTTTTACCCCTTTTTGTTGATGAGAAAGAGAAAGATCTCAGAAAGAATCTTGTTTTGGCATGGCTGACCATAGATGTTTTGTGGTCCTTGAAATTCAAAGTTCATAGGCCACTGCCATTTTTGAGCTCCCACCACCATATGCGGCAACCACAGATTCTCCAATCTGGATTGGAAGTTTCAGCACCCTGGGGTATAAGAAGACTCCCGCGTATAAGATGACCCCTGACTTTTGAGAAGGTTTTCTTGGGCTAAAAAATAGTCTTATATGCAAGAAAATACAGTCAGTACTTTAATGCAAAAGACAGGCAAACCAGAATTTCCTTTGGTGATAGTTTGTCTCACATGACACCATGTACATTCCATTGTTGGGTTTTTTTCCACTGTTGATTTTCTCCTGTTTATGGCTCTTAACAATTAAAACATGTAAATAACCCTGTAAGAAGGAATGGGCACAGTTGAATGGTGATATGGCACAACTGTGCTAATGAAAAGAGATGTGATGTTGAAGGTTCTCAATGCAGTATTTATGCACTACCTACACTAACACTGCAGTGGAATAGCAGACTGGTGTGATAAAGTCTTTAAAACTTTCATTGCTCTTTTTGTGGCTCACTTAATCCTCCAGAAACACATGTTGAGCAGAAATTAGGACTTGACAATACGGGATAAATATAGATCTGGCAGGATGGGGCTGTTCTTCCAGGCTTGTGGGTCCTCCTATTCATGTGTGAAGGCATTTGCAGGAGGATATATTACACATCCCAAAATTATTTCATGTATATTTAACTGCATTGACGTATAGAGTGAGTACAATGAAAGCACGTATGCATTAAAACACTCAAGGGTTATTGTTTTAAACTTGGAGAAGAGAAACAGAACCAGGTAGACACTGACTCAATGAAGATAAATGTGTCTTTCTCCTCACATTCCCAACCTTTTTGAGGCGCGGCACACTTTTTACATTTGCAAAATCCTGGGGCACACCACCAACCAAAATGACACAAAATGACACTCTAACACAGTAATACATATAGTTAATACATTTTTAAATGTATTTATACACTTAGTGTGAAACCTGGGCCTGTTTCGATGAACACAACATAGATATCCTGGCAGGAATGGCAGAAAGCGAGGAAAGCAGACAAATAGCAACAAGGCTTAATAGAAAATAGATACCTCAATAATTTGTACATACGTGCACCTAGGTAGTGGACAATGCAGGGTGAAAAATCCCGGGCACTCAGGAAAGGGGAGAATTCCCCAGATCAAGTACAAGTAAAGGCAATATGCCTCGCAATAAACGAGTCCCAAAGTTCAAAGCCCGTAGGCAATAGAGTTCCTGCAGTATGAATGAGTCTACAGGAACTCTATTGCCTACGGGCTTTGGAACTTTGGGACTCGTCATTGTGAGGCATATTGCCTTTACTTGTACTTGATCTGGGGAATTCTCCCCCTTTCCTGAGTGCCCAGGATTTCTCACCCTGCATTGTCCACTACCTAGGTGCACGTATGTACTCATTATTGAATTATATATTTTCTATTAAGCCTTGTTGCTATTTGTCTGCTTTCCTCGCTATTCGTTATAGCTTTTTTGCTTTTGTTCACCAGGAATGGCAGAAAGACACAAACTTCCCACACAGAACTCTCATAACCAAGAGTTTGCTATAAGAGTTTGGTGGGCATTGACCTTGAGTTTTGGAGTTGTAGTTCACCCATATCCAGAAAGCACTGTGGACTGAAACAATGTTGGATCAGGACCAAACTTGGCATGAATACGCAATATGTCCAAATGTAAACACAGATGGAGTTTGGGGAAAGCAGACCTTGACATTTGGGAGTTACAGTTTCTGGAGGGGGCCTTGAAAGACCAGCAGTCTCCCTCTCACTTAGGTTGCCCCTCCCTCCCCACCAGGCTTGAATTGGGGTTGTGGTGAACAGAAGCCTCACTCACCACCTGCGCAGCTCCTCGGGGGTCAGCGGGGCGGCCGGGTGGGCATCTCAGGGTTGGCGAAGCAGGCAGGAAGGAAGGTGGTGGGGGGCAGGGAGCCGGAGGGAGGCTGTAATGATGTTGATTATTTGTGTGTAAATGTTGTGTGACATGTGTTAAAATGTATGTTGTTTTGAATGTTCTATGGTTTGTTTCTGTGGGTGAAACAGAAGGGAGGCATGGCAGAAGCTTAGAAGAGCTGTCGCCATGGCAACCAGGGCTAGAGGCTAGTAGAATGTTCAGGTTTGAATTCTACAGTTGGAAAAGAGCGGGAAGCCAACTGCCAAATGAGAGGGGGAGGAGTTATGTTCTAGTTTAGAGTGTCCTAAGGACTGAAAGAGAACGGTCCAGTGTTAGTGTGTGTCTTAAGGTCTGCTAGTGAGCAGTCCAGTTAAAGGGTATAGAGACCCTAGTTAAAGTTGCAGGGGTTTATAGAGGTTTAGTGGAAACCCTATAATAGGTCCCCCATTGTGTTATGTAACAGAAAAAGTTGTGCCTCTAAGGAAGTTTGAAACCAACCAAGATTGTACCCATTTGTGTCAAAATAAATTGTTTGCATCTTAAAAGGAAAACACCTCTCCTGATTCTTTTATTGGTGGTGGCCCTCAAAGTCAGTGGTCAGCCGGATAAATGGTGGCAGCGTGGTCAAGTGGTCACTGAGAAGTTTTAAAACTCCAGTCTGTTAAATGGTGAAGGGGTGAGACAGTACCCTGCCAATAAACGTGAAGTTGCTGAGGTAACTTCGAGGTTTCCTTGGATTGGAGGTCAGCAGTGTGGACATAGAAAGATTGTCCAGTCTGAGGCCGGTCAAGAAGTGGAGTGGTCACATATTGGCGGCAGCGGTGGGATCTTTAAGAGAGGTGTCAGGATTGGGAACCTTGAGCTTGGATGAAGTCCAGGTTCCAAGCCTGTCATGAGGCAGCAGCGACCTTCACTTTAGCTTCGGGATGACCTTTGTCCCAGATTCATTCAGACTGTTGAGTCATACTGGGAGTGATGCAACTTCCAGGTGCTTGAGAGGGAAGTGAGGTAACTCCTCCAAGCAAGGACATTGGACATTGGAACTGGTGACACTGACTTTGTGACCCCTGGGGTCATGCCCCTGTGGACTACTGGGATTGCTGACTCATTTGTGGCTGATGTAACCCTGCCCAGATGTTGCATGGGTAGGGGAGGGGTTATGGGGGTATAAAAGGTGTGTTTGGGTGGCGGGCCGGTGCTTTAGCTTCACATGTCTCGTACCTTCAATAAAATCGTGTTGGACCAAGAAAAGATCTTCGTGTGATCCCTACCAGGTGTTGGAGAGTCGTTACAGAAGCTAAAGCCCCTTTTCAACTATCCCAGCAATGGAGAGGTTGGCTTGGAAGCAAGAAGCGTATTTGGATCAGTTTGTGGTAGATCCCGACGAAGTCCGGAAAGTTGAAGAGTGGGAATGGACCACTTTGGACCAGGTGGGAGTCCCAGATGCTTCCGGAGGGGCGATGGCGTCGGAGCATGAGATGGAGAGAGAGCTCCGTGAAGGGCAAGGGCTGTGGGACGCTCAGGTGAGCAAGACGTTGGCCTGCCGGAGGAAGGAGCGTGAAATCGCCCAGCAGGAAGAGGAGCGTAGGAGCGCTCAGCGGATCGAGGAGCGTAGGAGCGCTCAGTGGATTGAGGAGCGTAGGAGCGCTCAACGGATCCAGGAGCGTAGGAGCGCTCAGCAGATGGGGGAGCGTAGGAGCGCTCAGCAGGCTGGAGATCATTGGAGCGTTCGTCCGGAAGAGGTCCAGGAGGATCTGGTGGCATGCGGTGCCAGAGGGGGTCAGGAGGACCTGACAGAAGGGGGTAGTGAGACCCCAGAACCGGAGTCACCATCTAGGCTAGATGTGTTGAGTTGCCAGATGGAAGCGGTGGTGCAGACGGTCAAACGGATGTCTCAGGTGATGTTCCAGAGAGATCAGAGAGAGTCGATGTGGAAGGCCCCGGGAGGAGGAGACTTCACTTACCATGCGTGGATGGATGGTGGATCTTCAGTCGAGTGTCCTAGATCTCCTTTGGGAGTGAGGAACAGAGACAGAAGTCCAGTGAGCCCAGTCCCAGAGGTGAGGCGTATTGAGCAGCCAGCAGGGATGGGAAGAGGCATTTCCGGTCCGAGGACTATCCAGGGAGAGGAGTAGTTTCCCAAGAGTTCGGTGGCCGTATGAAGAAGGAGCCGTTGCGGGTGGAGTTTGGGGCGAAGCTAGTAAAGTCGCCTTCTTTATCGCAGCGGTGCAAGACCACATGGAAGACTACGGTCATCTTTATCCCAGCGAGAGCAGCCAAGTGCGGGCCGTTGGAGCAGTATTCAAGGGTCGGGCAGCTGAGTGGTATGTGCAGTGCCACGACCGGCGGGACCCTTGTTTGAGATCGGTGAGAGAGTTCCTGCGTGCAATCCGGAATCGATTTCGGGATCCGCTGGAGCGGATCAAGGCGAGAGGAGGAGTTGCGCTGTTTGTCTCAGGGATCCAAATCGGTGACGGAGTACGCCGAGGAGTTCATTGGACAAGCAGGAAAGGTGGCGGAATGGTCCCAATCACGCTTT
>JARBWK010003952.1:0-11299 GCA_030556195.1 Anolis apletophallus | reverse complement strand
GAAAGGAAAGAAGGAAAGAAGAAAAAGAGATGGGGAGGAGGGGGAGAAAGAAATAATTCAGAAATCGTGGCATAGTGGTTTTAACCTTGAACTATACCTCTGAATCCAATGAGTGTCTTTAGACAAGTCACACTCTCTCAGTCAGGGAAGAAGACAAAGGCAAATCCCCTTTGAATTAATGTTGGCAAGAAAACTCTGCGATAGAATCATAGAATCATTGAGTCGTGGGCCATCCAGTCCAAGCACCTGCCAAGAAGCAGAAAAATCACATTCAAAACACCCCAACAGATGGCCATCCAGCCTCTGCTTAATAGCCTCCAAGAAGAAGGCTGCACCACACTTTGGGGCAGAGGGTTCCACTGCTGAACAACTCTCACAGTCAGGAAGTTCTTCCTAATGTTCAGGTGGAATCTCCTTTCCTGTAGTTTGAAGCCATTGTTCCGTGACCTAGTCTCCAGGACAGCAGAAAACAAGCTTGCTCCTTCCTCCCTATGACTTCCCTTATTCTTAGGGAAGCCTTGCGGTCACCGTATTTCTGAATTAACTTGAAGGTGCACAACAACAACAGTCCTATGTACCTTACCTAGAAAGTGAGGTGCTAAAACCCTAGTTGTGGCCCCAAGAGGCTTAGAGTATCTAATTTTGGCCCAGTACCACTCTCAAGTTATGCAGGCTTGTGTTAGACCATTGGTCTACCTAGCCCTGTGTATGTACCAAGACTTTTAGCAGCTCTTCACATTTTTTTCATGCAGATGACTTTCCCAGACCTACCTGAAAATACTTTCCAGGCCATGTGTGTATGCTAAAACTTTTCAAGAGGAGAAGTTTATAGGAGTGCTGCTAGGTAAGGACTATCCCAGGTGCTAAAATTTCAGCACCAAAACCTGAAACGTATGGCTGAACCTCCTCGGTAACACCTTGTGATATAAGAATATGCCACTCAATTAAAAAAATCTAGATCAAGAAAATAAGGCCTGCATTAGGCGATGTAGCTACATGGATTGGGTTCTAGATCTTGTTATGAGCATATTTAATTTTTGTTCATGTTGCATATTTAGATAAGTGTTCTAGGAAGTCTTGACCTATGTTGAATTGCTAGTCTTATCTAAAATAGACCCAGTGACTCAATTTCTCAATTATAAGTCAACACTAATGTAATTTCTATTTATTTAATGGATGCACTCTAATTGGGACTCTAGCAATTCAATGTAATTAAGTGTGTGGGAACTTGAAGGACACCATGTAGGATAACACAAAATAAAAAGTTATTTTCTGCTCTGCTGAAGCTCTGGTAAAGTAGAAAGGGTGATGGCCAGCCAATAATACCACTGTTGCCAAATGAAGAGCTGCAATTCAAAACAAGCCTGGCGGTTTGTGATCATGTATTTATTGCTGGACTGTGAATCCCATTAACCTAGCCAATACAAATCATGGAGAACCATGGACACTTTCCAAGCTGTCTCCATCCAAATATCTACTTTCAATTTTGAATTCTTGTATCCTAACTTCATACAATGTGTTAAAAAAGTAACAATTGCTCTTTCAAATATTTTGTACAATTTTCAGCTCATTCTTACTCCAGTGTTAATAATAAACATGAATGTATTAATGAAGCAAAATTAATTAATAAGAGGGTATTTTTGATGTGTCCTCATGGATTATTGTACATTCTTTTTGCATAGTATTTAGCCAATACATACATATGTACTTGTACACATACATGAAACACAGAGGGAAGGGAAATTGATTGGCTATAATGTCAGTAGATGTTACTATATCACAATGTTTTGTTTAAGCACTCATAAACTGCAAGAGAGAGAGAGAGAGAGAGAGAGAAACTATTGTTGACCTAATCATACCGTGTTTCCCAGTAAGACACCCCGATTGTAAGACGTACGTATCGGGGGGTGTCTGAGCGATATAAGCCATACCCCGTATATAAGACGTACCTCGTCCCGCCGCCGCCCGCAACCGGAGGTGTGCCGCGGCACACCTGCGGCACACCTCCGCGGCACACCTCTTCGCCAGGGCTCCAGGCAAGGGAGGGGGAAGGAGCCAGGGGCGGGAGGAAGCGGCGACGTCACTGTGACGCTGCGATCCTCACCACGCCCCTGGCTCCTTTCCCCTCCTTTGCTTGAGGAAAGAAGGGAGAGGGGAAGGAGCCAGGGCGTGGTGAGGATCGCAGCGTCACAGTGACGTCGTCATCGCCTGTCCGCCCCTGGCTCTCTTCCCCACCCTTGGAAGGGAGGAGGAAGAGAGCCAGGGGCGGGAGAAGCGATGACGCGTCACAGTGACGCGTCGTCCCTCTCCGCCCCTGGCTGGCTCTCTCCTCCTCCCTTCCAAGGGTGGGGAAGAGCCAGGGGCGGGACGAGGCGATGATGCGTCACAGTGACGCGTCGTCCCTTCCCCGCCCTGGCTCTCTTCCCTCCTCCCTTCCAAGGGAGGAGGAAGAGAGCCAGGGCGGGAGAGGATGACGCGGCACAGTGACGCAGCCTCTCCTTCTCCCCGCCCCCCTGGCTCTCTTCCTCCTCCCTTCCAAGGGTGGGGAAGAGAGCCAGGGGCGGGACAGTGATGCGTCACAGTGACGCGTCGTCCTTCTCCCGCCCTGGCTCTCTTCCTCCCTCCCTTCCAAGGGTGGGGGAAGAGAGCCAGGGCGGGGAACAGCGATGACGCGTCACAGTGACGCTGCCGTGTCCCTTCTCCCCGCCCCTGGCTCTCTTCCTCCTCCCTTCCAAGGGTGGGGGAAGAGAGCCAGGGCGGGACGAAGCGATGACGCGTCACTGTGACGCGTCATCCTTTCTCCCCCCCTGGCTCTCTTCCTCCTCCCTTCCAAGGGTGGGGGGAAGAGAGCCAGGGGCGGACAGCGATGACGTGCGTCACTGTGACGCGTCGTCTCTTCTCCGCCCCTGGCTCTCTTCCTCCCTTCCAAGGGTGGGGGAAGAGAGCCAGGGCCAGATGACGCGTCACTGTGACGCGTCACGCCCCCTGGCTCTCTTCCTCCTCCCTTCCAAGGGTGGGGGAAGAGAGCCAGGGTGGGACAGGCGATGACGCATCACTGACGCCGTCCCCTCCCGCCCTGGCTCTCTTCCTCCCTTCCAAGGGTGGGGGAAGAGAGCCAGGGCGGGATTTACGATGACGCGTCACTGTGACGCGCGTCGTCCCTTCTCCCGCCCCTGGCTCTCTTCCTCCTCCCTTCCAAGGGTGGGGGAAGGAGCCAGGGGTGGACAGCGATGACGCGTCACTGTGACGCGTCGTCCTTCTCCCCGCCCTGGCTCTCTTCCTCCTCCCTCCCAAGGGTGGGGGAAGAGAGCCAGGGCGGGACAAGCGATGACGCGTCACTGTGACGCTGCGATCCTCACCACGCCCTGGCTCCTTTCCCTCTCCCTTCTTTCCTCAAGCAAGGGAGGGAAAGGAGCCAGGGGCGTGGTGAGGATCGCAGTGACAGTGACGCGCCGCCGTCTCCCGCCCCTGGCTCCTTTCCCCTCCCTGGCCTGGAGCCCTGGCGAAGAGGTGTGCCGTGGAGGTGTGCCGCAGGTGTGCCGCGGCACACCTCCGGTTGCGGCGGCGGTGGCGGCGGCGTGGGCGTGGCGACGGGGTACGTCTTGGGTTATATAAGACGTACCCCGAAAGTAAGACGTAGGGGGACTTTTGGGGGGGAAAAGAAAGTAAGACGCTGTCTTACTTTCGGGGAAACACGGTATCTATCAGCTAGTCAAGATTGCCTTTTCATGAGGTTTTTAAAATACGTTTCACTTCGATATCTGGAAGGTAAGTGAGGTTGGGGGAGAGAGATGCAAATGCAGTAAAAGTTCTGTAGAACATGCATACTTCCATTTCATTTAGTAAATGTGGAACTCAGAAGTGGAATGCCAAGGAGAGCAAAGAAAAGGAATAATAAAGGAATAGAAACTGTGAAATATTTTCATGCCTCATTATAGCTCAAAGACATTTGGCAAACCAGTAATAACAAAGGCTATAGTTTGGTTTGCTACAGGGCTTTCTAGAGGCATCTTCAGTGAACAATGGATAAAACGGGATGCTGGACTAGGTGGGTTTTTCTTTTATTTTGGTAGGAGTGAAGTGAGTCTGCTTGAACTGGAGAACTATTGCTTTTAAACCTGGCAAATGTATGAAAGGGGGTTGATTGCAGTGCAAGAAAAAAAAAAGTGGCATCCAGACTTGTTTTAGTTCCCCAAAGTTTTCACTGGCCAACACTATACCTAAGGAGACATTTCTCAGAACGCACTGGTGATAATCATGTGTCTTGTTCTGACTATGAGCTATTGTGTCTTGTATGGAAGGGGAGATTTGCAGAGATTGTTTCTTGCAAAAGTTTCCTAAAGAACAGGAAAAGTGACACTATTCCAATTTCTCTTCTGTTTGGATAGCTTTGGATGTGGAACATTTGAAAGGTCTGAGCAATGTGTAAATGTTCACCTTAATGCATGGTTTTTAAAAGACAAACAAAAACTTCCTTTTATATTTTGCAGAGGCAAGATCTGTCTTTCTACAAACTCTGGCTGCATATCCAGACTTACTAAATCAACACACGTGGGAATTTCAGCAACCTAGGACGCTTCTGCCCCAGTTAAGCCATGGAGCCCCGTACCACCCATCACATGATGTAGCCTGACTTCTGGTGAGATTCCGTGGCTCAATTGGGGCAGAAGCATCCTAAGACAATGTGCCATCAGCGAGAACCTCCTATTATTCCATTTGTAACAACAGGGCTAGCATGGAGTTGCAGGGGGAAGGGGAGGAAACCTGAGGTGATGCTTCCCTATATGTGATGGGAAAGTGTCTGCTGTCAGTGAGGTGAGGTGTGGGGCACTAGAATTGCCCTGCTGCCCCCCAATTCACCATGGAGGCAGGTGAATCGATCCAGAGGACCTCGTCAATGTCCTTAATAGCAGAACCCCATGATTACCTAGTTGATAGAGCTAGCAACCTTTCCATGCCTATAGTCAATCATTTTTACTCTCCTTGTTTCTAGACTACATATTTGTTTGTTTTTCCATACTTATTCTCTTCCTGCACACCAGTAAACTGCAGTTACTTCTTTTGCTCCCCCCCCCTCTCTGTGTGTGTGTGTGTGTTCACCACATTCTGCAATTGATTATGTCCAAGTAATTTGCATGTAAAACTCTTTAATTCTTCACAAACAAGACTAATGGTTCTTCTACACTAGATTGGTCATTATTCAGTTTCTGCTTAACCAACTTATTACTATGCTAGGGAGATCTGGTACTATCTCTGTGTGCATTAATTAAAATTAATACAGTTTGACACCAGTTTAACTGCCATGGCTCAATGATTATGTGATTTGTAGTTTTACAAAGTCTTTAGTCTTGTCTGCCAAAACATGCTGGTGTGTCAGCAAACTACAACTCCCATGATTCCATAGAGTTGAGCCATGGCAGTTGAAATGACTTCAAATTGCATTAATTCTACAATGTAGATGCACCTTCACACATTTCTCAACACCAATGAGATGACCCAGAATGCATTGTGTCCTACTATTGAATTTGACCATTTATTTAGTTTTTTATATAATACCATATCCCCGAACTGAGACTTCAGGCAGCTGATAAGATTAACACAGATACAACTAATAGAGATTAAAAGGTACAAAAAGTTATGGTTGTTAAAATAAAATTAACTCTTATACAAAAACACTCATGAATTAAGAACCAGTTTATTTATTTATTCGTTTGACTTAATATACCGCTCTCTCTGGAACCCAGAGCAGTTTACAGAGTTAAAAACAGATATTTATTATTTATTATTTACTTCGGGGTTTTACCCCGCTCTTCTCAACCCCCAAGGGGGGACTCAGAGCGGCTTACAGTACGGCACAATTCGATGCCCACATAATAACAATATAAACCCCAAAACACTTCAACAATTAAAATACATTAAAATACAACTACATTAGCACCATACACATTCACTCTGGATTAAAACAATGTTCAGTCCATAAAAACATTGGCCATAATCACCCACTTTCACTAAAAACCAATCTAAAATGCTGCCTTGTGCTGGTGTACGAATGCCTGGTCCCACAGCCAGGATTTTACTTTTTTCCTGAAGGCCAGGAGGATGTGGTGGATCGTACATCAATAGGAAGCGCATTCCACAGGCGGGAGAGCCACCATCGAGAAGGCCCTATCCCTCGTCCCCACCAGCCTCATCTGAGACGTAGGCGGAGCGAGAGCAGGGCCTCCCGGATGATCTTAGATTACGAGGTGGGACATAGCGGCTGATGCATTCGACAAGTAAGCTGGGCCAGAACCGTATAGAGCTTTAAAGGTCAAAACCAGCACTTTGAATTGAGCCCGGAATTGACAGGCAGCCAGTGGAGCTGACACAACAGGGGGTGGTATGCTCCCTGTATGTAGCTCCCGTTAGCACCTGGCTGCCGCCCGCTGGACTAATTGCAATTTCCGAACTGTCTTCAAAGGCAGCCCCACGTAGAGTGCATTGCAGTAATCTATTCGGGATGTGACCAGAGCGTGGACGGCCGTGGCCAGATCAGACTTCCCAAGGTACGGGCGCAGCTGGCGCACGAGTCTTAACTGTGCAAAAGCTCCCCCGGCCACCGCTGAGACCTGGGGTTCCAGGCTCCGCGATGAATCCAGGATCACTCCCAAGCTGCGAACCTGCTTCTTCAGGGGGAGTCTAACCCCATCCAACACAGGCTGTAACCCTATGCCCTGTTCGGCCTTGCGACTGACCAGGAGGACCGCTGTCGTGTCTGGATTTAGTTTCAATTTGCTAGCCCTCATCCAGTCCGACACAGCGGCCAGGCACCGGTTCAAGGTCTGGACAGCCTCCTTGGTGACAGGTGGGAAGGAGTGACAGATCTGGACGTCATCTGCGTACAGATAACACCTTACTCCGAAACTCCGATAACCACATAAAATGCAATAAAACCAGATAAAACCCCCAGTTAAAATCAAATTCCAGCAGAACTGCAATGGCAGTAGGAATATGCTGACAGCGACACAACAGGATGCTGAAAACATGGCATTGGTTATGGACCAAATGCCTGTCTGAATATCCAGGTCTTTACGGCTCTACGGAACGGCATTAAGTCCCGGATGGTTCGCAGCTCTTCAGGGAGGGTGTTCCACCAGGTTGGCACAGCTACGGCAAACGCCCTCTGCCGCGTGCTAGCAAGTCTATAGACCTTAATGCCCTGCACATCCAATAGATTGAGCCCCTCTGAGCGCAGTGATCTCCTGGGCACATAAGGGGTAAGCCGCTCCCTCAGGTACACTGGCCCCAAACCATATAAGGCCTTGAAAGTTAAAACTAACACCTTGAAGGTGACCCAGAATTCAATAGGAAGCCAGTGCAGCTCGCGCCAAGAGTGGAGTCATGTGGGCAGATCTTGGTGCTCCTGAGAGCAGACGTGCTGCAGTGTTCTGCACCAGCTTGAGTTTCTGGATCGCCGACAAGGGTAGGCCAATGTACAGCACATTACAGTAATTGAGCCTCGAGATGACTGTGGCTTGGATCACTGTGGCCAGGTCACAGCGGGGGAGGTAAGGAGCCAGACGTTTTGCCTGTCGTAGGTGGTAGAAAGCTATCTTGCAGGCGCAGGCAATCTGCGCCTCCATAGACAGCTGGGCGTCCAGCCGGACCCCTAGGCTCTTTACTGATGGTTGCGGGTGAAGAGCCACGCCGTCGAACGTCGGCAACTGGGTCTCTACCCCTCCCGGGTGGCCCAGACACAAGATCTCCGTCTTCGCTGGGTTCACCTTCAACTTACTGGCTCACAGCCATCCAGTTATGGCTTCTAGGCAGAGATGGAAATTATTGGGTACAGAGTCCACCCCGGGGTCCATCCTCAGAATGAGCTGGCTGTCATCAGCGTACTGATGACATTCCAGCCCAAACCTCCGTACCAATTGGGTGAGTGGTCGCATGTAGATGTTAAATAACAGCGGGGAATGGCCCCCTGAGGGACTCCACAATGAAAGGAGGAGCCCTCGGAGACCACCCCTCCCCACTTCACTCGCTGCAGGCGGTTTTGGAGGAAGGAGGACAGCCAGTTGAGGGCTGTCCCCCTCACCCCCGCCACTGCCAGGCAGTGTGTCAAAAGTTGGTAATCGACTGTATGAAACGCTGCCGTGAGGTCCACACACGAGCAGCGCCAATCCGCCTCGGTCCAAATGGCAACGGAGTAGGTCTGTGATGGAGACCAGGACAGTCTCTGTCCCATGGCCCGAACGGAAGCCGGACTGGAAGGGGTCTAGCCAGAGTGCATCATCCAAGAATGCCTGCAGCTGGTCCATTGCTGCCCTCTCAATTAGCTTGCCCAGGTACGATAGATTGGACACTGGGTGGTAATTGGAGGGAGCCGCGGGGTCTAAACCGGGCTTCTTCAGCAATGGACTAACCACTGCCTCTTTTAACTCCTCTGGAAAAGCTCCTTGCTCAAGAGAGCAGTTGACTATCTTCAACAGAGGGCCTTGTAACCCCTCCGCGCAAGCTTGAATCAGCGCGGAGGGGCACGGGTTGAGGAAGGAGGTGGTAGGTCGAAGGGCTGCAACAATCTTGTCAACATCCTCTGCATCCAGTGGCCGAAACCGGTCGAAGGTGGATCTGGCGGAGGGCCACGGAGTCTCAAGTTCCTGTTCTGTATCAACCGTGGCAGGGAGGTCCCGGCGGAGCGTCGCAATCTTGTCTGCAAAGTGATTCTGGAAAGCCTCGGCGGAGAGGGCCCGATCGTTGTTATTTGGGATGGTAGGGACCATCGTCAGCTGCCGAATTATCCTGAACAATTGAGCCGGGCGTGAATCTGCAGATGCTATCAAGGAAGCATAGTAGGAATTTTTCGCCTCCTTGATAGCATGCTCACAAGCCTCCATAAAAGCCTATAAGCTGATTCGATGGTCCGTCACAGAGCGTCCTCCTCTTGCGCTCTAGCCGTCTCTTCCCGCTTCATGGATCTAAGAGCCTCCGTATACCACGGAGAACAACATTTGCGGGACTTGAGAGGGCGTTTAGGGGCGATCTCATCGAGAGCAGCAGACAACTTACAGTTCCAGGTGGTAACAAGCTCATCGAGCGAGTCGCTGGCAGGCTCCAAATCCCTCAAGGCATTCAGGAACCCAATGGTTCCATAAGTCCCTTCGGGCGAACCCAAATTGGTTCGGCACCCTTGCCGGGCATGGCTGCTCAACCTGGACTCTTAGAGCACAGTGATCCGACCATGGCATCTCTATTATGGAGGTGACGGACACTTGGACACCTGCAGAGAAGATCAGATCGAGAGTGTGACCGGCCCGATATGTGTGGGGCCCGACGGAGACAGGGAGAGGCCCAGTGCCACCATGGTCGACACTAGGTCCCCTGCTGCAGAGGGAGGGAGGCTGTGTGCGCCGTGGACATTGAAGTCCCCCAGCACCACAAGTCTAGGGACCCTCAATGCCCACTCCGCCACAGTCTCAAGCAACAGGGATAGGCTCCTTGCTGGTGCGCTAGGTGCAAGGTACACCAGTAAGAAGGCTATACTCTCCGGGGCTCCCCACATCAGGCCGACACTTTCAATCCCGTCCGTCTCCAGAGCAGGGACCACTATAAGATGTAACAAGTCACGGGCGAGGATCGCCACCCCCACCCCCGCCTCCCGTTCCTATTCTGGTGAGCGCGTAGCCGGAAGGTGTTAATTTTTGGAGACAGGTGTTGTCACTGTCTTGCAGCCAGGTCTCAGTGATGCAGCAGATATCGGCTCGGTGGTCTTCAATGAGCTCTCTGATAGTTGCAGTTTTATTCCTGACAGAGCGCACATTTACTAACACCAGGGAGGTAGGGGAGGAAGTTGGAGACCTGTCATCAGTGTACTTCGGGATAGGGACGCAGTCAGAGACACTCCGAGTCTTGTCTCGACTCTGGGTGCCTCTCGCTCGGCCTGTGCCCTACAGCAACTTCCCCTTCCCGGAGATCACTGCACAATAGGGCCCAGCAATGGAAGAGCCTAAGAGCTGGGAGGCAGTGGAGGGTTCACTTTCGACAAACCCCATGAAAAGGGAAGTTATCGGAAGGAAGTCCTGACCCCTGCCGTGCGGGTCTGTGGTCATACAATCAGCCCCTGGGATTCCCTAGACGCCTGGGCTTGTAAGGCCAAAGTGGGGGATGGTTGGTCCCGTTAGCCCAAAGCCAGTTCCCTCCCACCATCTGTCTGAGTGGTCAGCCTTGGGAGACCTTCTTTCCAACCAAAGAAGTTAAAAGACAGTTGTTTCAACAGAAAGAGACAAAAGCAGCCTAGCACAAAACTACTGACAATCCTTTCCATAAACCAGTCAGCGAGCTGCTGAAAGCCTGCCAACTTTTAAAAGTCCTTGCCTGTTGGCAGAAGGTGAACAGTCATTCCAGCCTAGCCTCCTCATGAGGGTTAGTGATGTAGAAATGCAGCATTAAATGAATTTAACAGTCACCTCACTCACTCTCCCCAACTCTTGAAGGTGCTTAGGTCTTCACTTTTCTAATCACAGAACAATGTAGCCATAGCAGAAGGCTCACTTTTTTGTGTGATGCTCTAAACACAGCCCCAGCCACTTGAGTCGAAATCTGGTGTGCTTCAAATACTCAGGTCTTTCACTTCCAAGATCTATAATCATTTGTGTTGCCATGTTTTCAGAATAGGGATAGTCGATATTTATGACAATCAGGATGTGGATATTAAGTTTGCATTCAACAGCAGTTGCAGCCTTACAACACTCTGAAAATCAGGAAGAGATAAAAATTGTCCCTCTTTTCCACTTCCTATGGGATAAACATAAGAACATAAGAACATAAGAAGAGCAATGCTGAATCGGGCCTCAGCCCATCTAGTCCAGCATTCTGTGTCACACAGTGGCCCACTAGTTGTACACGGGGATCTCTAGCAGAAAGGAGGGCAAACCCTCACCTGCTCCCGACCCCCACAACCAGTATCTGGAAATCCTGCCTGCCTCCATCAACACAGAGGTGGCACTTGGATGTCCATTTTCGTAACTACTGACAATTCTTGGTATCCATGAATCTGTCTAATCCTTGCCTTGAAGCTGTCCAGGCTGACAGCTGTCACAACCCCTCCTCTGAAGTGAGTTCCATAACCCAATGACCCTCTGGGTGAAGAAATATTTCCCTTTATTAGTCCTAACTTAAACCTAAAATCCTTATTCCAATAAGTGGCTGGAGACTGGCAAACTCTGGCTATTCATCTTAGAAAATTAAAACCATAGTTTCTGGACCCAGGGCTTACAAATTCTACGTTCTACACAGATGAGCATGAAACCAGACCCTTCTG
>JARBWK010003951.1:0-11303 GCA_030556195.1 Anolis apletophallus | reverse complement strand
CCGCCTTTCTGCCCTTTTTTTCCCCCCTTTTTCCCCCTTTTTTCCTTTTTGAACTCTATGACTAAAGATTAAAAGGGGGAAAGGGGAACTGTCATCCTTCTTTTTTTTGATTTTGGCATTTGGAAGTTGTTAATCCTTTTTTTAAAAAAGGTTTACAGATTCTGTAAATTTCATTTTTTTGGGTTCAACAACTTGGGATGGGCATCTCTATAAAAAAAAAGGGATTAATTACATGAAAACAATATGGGGTTTTGAAATGGGGGAAATCTTTTTTGAAAAATTTTCGGCACAATTGGGGAAAGGCAAGAAGGGAAACCCCCCCACCCCCCAACCCCCCCAAAAAATTTCCCCATATTCCCCCCCAAAAAAAACCCCATACTTTTTTTTGCACAGGTGGCCTAAGTTTTTTTTCACTGAGATGGTTTTATTTTTTTGGGGAAAATTTGGGGTTGTTAGTCATTGAGGGTTTTTAAAAATAGTTGGTGAGGTTTGAAACCCCCCAAAAAAACCCGTATTTTTTTCCCCGTTTTTTTTTTGGGCCCCCCCTTTCCCCCATTTTTTTTCTCTTTCCCCAAAAAAAAAAGAGGATAAGATTTTTTTTTTGGTGCCGGGGGGGAAATTTTTTAAAAGGAAGCTTTTTTGCCCCCAATCACCGACTAAAACCCCCTTTTAAACCCCCGGAAGGCGAAAAAAAAAGGCCCCTTTATGTTTTTTTAGTAAAAACAAACCCAAAAAAGCAATTCATTAAAAAGTTCATAGAATAAAGCAACCCAAACCGGCTGCAGTTCAGTAAAGTAAGCAAATTTCCCAAAGGGGGGGGTTAAAAAAAAAACGTGGCAAAAAGTTTTAAAAAGGCCCCCGGGTTCAATCCGGGCAAAAAAAGGGGGCCCCCGAAAATAAAAATCGCAAAACAAGGAAAAGGTTTTGGGTTTTTAAATTTTTTGGGGGCCAAAGGGGGGGGCCCCGGGTTCACTCCGTTTTCCCCCCCTTTCCCCAGATCGGGGGGGGCCCCGGGAGGCAGGATCTTTCCCCACGGGGCCTTTTTTAAAATTTCCTCGGGGGGGAAACCCCCCGGCGATCTGGGGCCCCGTTCCCCCTCTCCCCAAAGGCGGCGGCCCTGGGAAAACCGGATGCCAGCTCCTCCCCCTCCTCTATGTCCTGCGCCTGTTAAAAAAGGGGGCCCCCGCTCTTCCAGTCCAAGAAATTTTCTTCCTGAGAAGCAGCCCCCCGGGGTTTTTCCCCCAAAAACTGGCCTCCATCCCTGCCCGGCCAGCTCGGGGGGAAAACCCCGGGCCCCGGGTTTGGGGAAATTCCTCTCTCCGCTATCTGCCCGCTGCCTCCCATCTCCACCGGGGCCCCCTTCCCGGAGGTCCCCCCAAAAACCCCCGGGTAAACTCTCTGGGTGAACGGGGGAAAGGCAGGGGACCAATCTTGCTCTAAGGCCCCTTCCCCCTTTTTATCCCCCCGGTCCCTTCCAGCCCTGTGCGGGCCCCCCTTTGCGGGGCCCCGGCGGACCCCCGTCCCAAAAACGGGCCCCCGGGTGCTACATTTCCCCCCCCAGGGCCCCCCTGGGGGGGCCCGGGGGCTTGGGCTTGTCAGGATATTTTCGGGGGGAAAAAGAGCCCGGCCCCGGTGCGTGGACACCCCCGAGCCTTGACCCAAGCAGTTCTTGGGGCCCAAAAAACCCCCCTTTCCCGTCAATAAAAACCCCCTTTCCCCGTAACGGAGGCGGGCATCAAGATGTCCCACCCCCCACCTCCTCTCCGCCCCCCCCCCCCACGGGGGGGAAAGGGGGCCCGCGTCCGTGGGGCCCCCCCCCCCCGGGGGGGAAGGGCGATAAACACCGGGTGGGGGTTTTATGTCCGCTGGGAGTTGTAGTTTGAAAAAAGGGCCCCCCCTTCTCCAACACCTTGTGGGGGGGCCCAAAAAACTGGCATCAATTTTAAACCGGGGGGTTGGGTGGGCGGGGTTTTTTGGGAAAACCAGGGGGGCCCCCCCCCAAAAACGTCAGGCCCCCCCCGGGCCCGGGGTAAAACCCCCCCCTTGTAGTGGCCTTAGCCGGGGGAAAAGAGTGGGTAGCAAATCTTGAAGTGCAGCGAGCTCTCGCGCCAATCCTCCGCCCCCCGGGGCCCCTTCCCCCCGGGAGTTCGCGGGAAAATGCCCCAGGATGGTATCCATAGTTGGCGAAAGGAGCCCCTTTTTTGGACCCCTTGCGTCCCCATTGGAAAGCAAACTCTGCCATGGACAAAAAAAAGGGGGCCCTTTGGGGCCTGCTGGTAGTTAACATAACCCCCAGATACTGCTGGGGGGTTGGGTTTTTGGGGCCCGTTCGGTCGGCCCAAAGGTCTGAGGAGGGGGGGCCCCGGGGGCCCCCCCGCGTAATCCCCGCTGCTTCTAAACCCCCCCTTTTCCCCAGAACTGGGAAGTAAAGGGGGGAACCCGGGGTCCGCCCCCAAAAACTCGGGGGGGGCCAAAAAAGAAACACATGTTCCCCCAAAACATACAGTCTCCCCCCCCAAGGCACCCGGGGGGGATGAAGTTCCCATTTTTTTGGGGGAAAACCCCCCACCCAGGATCGTGGTGAACCCCTTGGACGGGCAGATCGGGGGGGGAAAGGGGGGGAAAATCATCTTCCACGGGGGGGGGGAAAAGGGGGTGGGGGGGGGGGGAAAAAAACCCCGGCCCCGGCCCCCCCCCGGGTTCTTGGGGGCTGACACCGGGGGGGGGCCCCCCACAAAGTCCCCCCCCCCGGGCGTGCTTTGACCCCCCAAAACCCCCCGGGGGGGACCAGCCAGAGTCTTAAACCCCCCAAAAAAAATGTCCCGCTCCCCCGGTGTGGGGAAAAGCTTTAAAAATTTCCCCGCGGGGGCCGGACCCAAAAAAACAGCCCCCGGTGATGACCCCCGTTTCTCCCCAAAAAAACGGGCCTCCCCCTTGGTCGCTGCTCCCCCCCAAAGGGAAGCCCGTTGGCGGGCCTGAACCCGCCCTCAATGGCAGCTTATGGGGGGGGGCCCCGGGCGGGGCCGGGGGGGGCCGGGGGGCCCGGGCGGCTGCAAAGTTCCCCCCCGGAGAGGCTGCTGGGGAAAGGGCCCTTTCCCCCCGGGGGCCCCCTTCCCCTTTTTGGGGGGGGATAGCCCCCTTGGTTTTTTTTGGGGGGGGTCACATAATAAATTTTTGGGAAGTGAGCGAAAAAGGGGAAAAAGGGCCCCATCTCTGGCCTCTGGTTCAATTTGCGCGGGGTTTTTCCCCAAGTCCCCCAAAAATTTCCCGGGTTGGTCGGTGTGAATTTCCACAAATTTCCCCCCCAAAGGAGGTGTCTCCAGACAAAAAAGGGCCTTGATGGCGGGGGCTCCTTCTCCCCCTGAGCAGGGGTTTTTCTCCGGCGCCGTGAGCTGCCGGGAAAAGTAGCGCAGGGCAGCGGGAAAAGTCCCCTGTGGTTGGGCAGGATGGGTCCACAGCCACATCAGAAAAGGGCAGCCCCGCCGATGAAGGGGTGCGGGGTTGGGGGTGCAAAAAAGGGTGGTGGTGAACGGGTGCCCAGCCTCCGGGGAAACCCCATCGCCCCCGTCACGGAAAGGGAACCCCCCCCGCCGGCCTGGGGGGTCGGTCGGCCCCCGGGGAAAGTCAAAGGGGAAAAGGGGAAAAATTTCCTGTGGTGCCCGGGGGAAACGTTGAAAATTTTTCCTTTTTTTTCCTTTTTGGGGGGCCTGATCAACCCGCCTGGATCTTGGTTTTTATCCCCGGGGGGTTTCCCCTGGGAAAAAATAGCCCCCAAAATCCACCCCCACGAAAAATCAAAAAACCCCCCTTCTCCCCCCGGGATTGAGCCGTGGGCCCCCTTTTTGGGGACTTCCCCCCCAGTGGCGGGGGCATGGGTGGGGCCCCCTCCCCGGGGGGAAAAAAACAGCAGAAACATCAAAAGGCCCGGGGCCCCCAAAAATGATCCCGCAAAAAAAAAGGGGGCGGAAAATGTCATTCTTAAATTTGGGGAAAAAAAAACGGGGCATTGCACAAAAAACCCCCTCCCCTCACCAGGTATTGGGGAAAATGCCCCTTGGGTGGAGCGGTCTTCCCTCCCCCCCCCTTTGGGGAAACCCCGGGGGAAAAATTTGGCACCCCCGGGGGGCCCCCTTTTTTGGGAAAAGGCCCCCCATCCGTTCCAGCCTTTCGGGGATCAGGGGGGGGGTAGGGTTGCGAATGTGATCTTGTTAGGGTCCGTAGTCCAAATTTTTCAACCGCAAATTCCCCCGATTTCTTCTTGAAAACCCGGATGGGGGCCCCCCCGGGGGGGGGGAGGGATGAGCCCTTTTCCGGGTTTTTTTTTTAGAAATCGGAGGGCCTGCGCTCCGGGTCCGAGAGGGTGGGCCCCCCCCCCCGGGATCGGGGCTCCAGGGTTTTCCAAAAAAAAGGCCCCCAAGTCCCAAAAAGGGGGGGGGCGGGGGCAGCCCCTTCCGCCTCCTTCTGGGGCCCCTCCCCCAGCGTCTTCCCGGAGGGAGCGTCGCGGGGGCACCCCCCCCGCCCCCTTTTTGGGCCATCATGCACTGGGGGTGGCAAAAGGTCAGAAGCAAAAAACAAGCTGGCTTGGCCCAGGAGATCTGGGGATCCCCCGTCCCGCCACACAATCCCCCACAATAGGAAAGTCCCCCCCAAAAATTTGGGCAAGAGAAAAAATCTCTTCCTTAATTTTAAAACCCCAGGCCACATCCTGGTGGGAGGGGGTATACTGGGTCCAAAAACCCCCTTTCAAAAAGGGGCCCCCCCCTCGATAACCCCCGGGGGTTCCGGGGTCGAAGACCCAAAAAAATTGAATCCCCCCGACCGGGCATAATCTGCGTCAAGAAAATTTTGGGAGCCCAGTCGATCATGGCAGGGGGCCATCGGGGGCCCCCCTTTTCGGAGACCAGAGGGTTTACCATAACAAGGGCAGTTCCCCAAAATTTTGGGGTTTCCCCCGGGGGGGATGGTGGCGGCGGCAAACCCTTTTTAACCCCCCCGGCCCCTTTCCCCCCCGCCTGAAGGGCCCCCAAAAGGGGGCCCCGGGGGGGTGGCCACCGCTTCGAGAGCGGGGTCTTCCCCCGGGTTTCTGAGGCAATCGAGAAAAATGCCCCACCCCCCCCGGGACCAACAAAAATTGAGTCTTTGGCGGGGGGCCCTTTTGGGGGGGTCCCCAGGCCCGTGCCCAGATTGCCCCCCGGGTTTAAGTCATCCAAAAAAGGGTTTTTGGGGGGGGGGGAAAACTGGCGGGGGCAAAAAAATGGCGGCCCCCGGGCCCCCGTTTTCTGGGGGGTTTTTCTGTGGGCCCCCCCCACCTCCTCTTGTGTTGCGTGGCCGCCTCCCCCCAAAAATCAGGGCGTGGCCTCCTCCGGGTTTGGCCGGGCCCGGGGGAACCCGCAACATCTGTTGTTAAAACTCGGGGCGAGAGCCCCCTAGATCGTTTTGGGGAAGGGGCCCCCACTTCCCATTTTGGGGGTGGCCAACACTCGAGTTTGGGGGAAAAAGTGGACCCGGGCTGTCCTTCCCTGGTCAACCGGCCCAAAACCCCCCCCAGGTCCCCCTTTAAAGGGGGGGGGCCCAAAAGGGCGCCCGGATCGCCGCCAGGAAAGTGCCCCAAATAGCCACATGAGGAACGCTGCATTGATGAGGAATTTTCCCAGAGGGCTGCCTTTTTCCCCCCATCGTTGCCCGGCCCCCCGGGCTCCGGGGGGGCAAACTCTTTGGGGCCCCAAACTCAGGTACATCTAACCTGGGCAATAAAAACTTCCCCCCGCCCCCCCGGGTGTCCATTGAAACGTGGGGGGGATTCCCCCGGCCCCCCCCCCTTTTGGGTTTTTAACTCCGCCACCTCCCCCCGGCCCCCCCTGCTGATCCGCCCCAAATTTGCCATGGCGACGGGGGGGGGTGGGGCCGGGGGTCCCCCTTTCCCGGCCCCCGGGTTTCCCGAATACTCCCGGGGGTGCGAAAAGGGGTTGAGTTCCCCGGAAAATGTCACAATCACCGACTTAAAACCCGCCCCTTTAACACACCGGGCGTAGAAAAGGGGGTAACTATGTTTTTTAGTAAAAACAAACCCAAAAAAAACAATTTTTTAAAAAATTCATAGAATAAAGCAATCCCCACGAAGCTGCAGTTCAGTAAAGTAAGCAAATTTCCCAAAAAGGGAGGTTAAGGAAAAACGTGGAAAAAAATTTGGGGAAAGGGTCCCAAATTCAATCCGGAGCGTAGAAAGGGGGTCCGCCCAATGGGGAATCGCAAAAAAAAGGGGGAAGGTCTTGGTCCCATGGTAGAAACTAGGCTCCGGGTTCACTCCTTTCATCCCCCAGATCAGGCGGGCCCCGGGGGGCAGCGATCATTCCCCCGGGGCCATTTTTTAAAACCCCCGGGCCCGGGGGCCCCCGGCGATCTAGGGCCCGCTCCCCCGTCCCCCATTTTCCCAGCGGGGGGGTCTGGGACAGATGCCAGCCCCCTCCTGCCCCCCCTTTTCCCTCCCCCTGTTATGAGAACGGCCCCCCTTCCCCCCGTTCGCTATCTTCCTGAAAAGCAACCTCCCGGGTTTCCCAAGCCCCAACCTCCATCTGCTGCCAGGGGCCCCCCCCCTTTGGGGAAACCCCGGCCGTTTGGGGGGAAATTTTTTTAAACCCCCCCCCTTCTTGCCCCCCGCCCCCATCTCCCCCTGGTCCGCTCCTTCCCGGGAAAAAAGTCCCCCCAAAATCCCCCCCTAAGCTCCCCCACAGGTGGCTGGGGGAAAAAAGGGGGGGCTGACCCCAAAAATTTTCCCCGGGGGGCCTTTTCCCCCCCCATCCTCTGGTCCCTTCCGGGGCCCCCCGGGTCCCCCCGCCAGGGACCCCCGGGGGGGTCCCCCCCCCTCCAGTGGCCCAGCGGCCATGGGTTTTTTTCACTTGTTTTTTTCCCCCCCCTTTTTTTCCCCATCCCGGATGAAACTTTTTTCCCTTTTTTTCCCCAAATTTTTTTCTCTAAGCGTTAATTTTTCCCAAAAAAATTTCAAATCCACTGATCAGGAAAAATTTAAAAAATTTTCCATAACATTTTAAAAAAAAAAACAAAGGGGTTTTGGGGTGAAGTCCCAACCAGCATGCATCACAAGGGGGAAATGAATACACAAAAAGTCAACCAGGGGGCCTTTTTTGGGTAAAGGGGGAAAAAAAAATGAAAACAGAAAGAAACCTAAAAACCCATCTCAGGAGGCAGTGCAGGGCACTTTCAATGCCTGCGCCATGCAAAATGCTTCTGGAAACCCATTATTCCCAGTGGGGCTTCTCGGGGGGCCCAGGAAACATTTTTCCCCCCTTTCCTGTCTGTCTTCTGTCTGTCCCGTCTGTCTGTCTGTCTCTCTCTCTCTCTCTCTCTCTTTCCAGCATTATTTTCCTTAAGTGGATGTCCAAGTAAAGAGAGGACGGGAAATGCTGCCACCAAGGGGCCCCTCTTGCCCGTTGGAGGCCTCCTTTTGGGGAAAGTGCTGCTCAGACCCAGGCCCTTTGCCAGGGTTTTGATTCGGGGGGGGGGTTGGGTTTTGGGGGGGGGTGAGTCTGAGTGGGGAAGTGTCTACCCCAGAAACCTTTTGATTGTTACCCAAAACCCCCATGCATATGGGATATATTGAGCATGGTGATCACATCATGATATGAATATACATAACAGTTTAAATAATTCCAGTAAGGCCTTCTCACAGACCCCCCCGAGAATTTCGGGGGGATAAAGCCCCTCAACCCCCTTCCCCGGGTATATGCCTGCTCAGACCCATCGCCCCCTTTGGGCCAAAAGATCCAACTGCTTGGGGATCCGTTCCATTTAAAGGCTTCAGCTAGAAATGCCCTGTCCTTTTTTTGGGGATCAGCTGCCGGATTCTAATTTCCCCCAAATTCTGTCACCAAAGGGAAATTTTACCCCCCTATTGTTTGATTTTTAAATTGCTGCAAACATGCAAGACCAGGAGAAGGTTATTTTTTAAAAACTACAATCTACCTTTTAACTATGCATTTAAAAAGCTGTAGTCCCAAAAAATAAGTATCATTTGCAAAACTCTAGTTAATTTTCTTCATAGACAGTTTTGCGGGGACATAATTATTTTTTCAGCTGTACAATATAAACCAGCACAGGCGGGAGATGGGGTGCATTTTTTTAAAAAACGGGAAAATAAAGTGGGTTAACATTTTAAAAAACCCAGTTCTCCCAAAAGAAAACAAATTTTTTTGGTCCCCAAACACCCCCCTACATTGAAAACCTTTTTTTCATTTATATAAATTTTTGGGGTTTTAAACCCCACCTGGGCTGTTTGGTCTTCTTTTAACAGGCATTCTCCCCAAGCTGGCACACAAAAAAAGCTTTCCTGAAGACACTGAGCAGATCTGTTGTTTCTAGTAAAGCCATAAACTCAATAGATTGTTTTAAGATGAGATGTTGTTTTTTTAAAACCCCACTTTTTGGGAAACATAGCCTTTTTTTGGGAAGTTGTAAATTTTAACTGAAAAGGCCCAAGTATAGCAACAGTGAGAGGAAGCAAATAAGGAGGATACAGGAAAGGCTCTTTAAACTGATTTTTTTTTTTTCAGATATTACTTTGTTTCAGGGGGGAAAAAAAGTTTAAACCCCCCCAAAAAATCAGTTAATGAAGTTTTTTGTTATTTTCTAAAAAAAAAGCTTTTTTTTAAAAACAGGTTGGCGTAAAGGCGGCAAAGAGAAAAATGGTTGACTTCCTAATGACATGTTATTTTTAAAGGGGGGTGGTTTCCCCTCCAATGAGCTCAAGGTGACATTTCCTGGGTTCAGTGTCTTGTGTAAAGTGATGGGATTTCCCCAACTAGCCAAGGAGAAAAAAGGGCCACCTGGGGAAAATAGGGGGAAAATGAAACTGGGCTGAATGAAATTTTTTTCCCAAAACCTAAAGATATGGGTTGTCCCAAAAAAAAAGGTTTTGTGGTGTCGGAGATCTAGATCAGGTGTTACATACCCTCCCCTCATCTTTTCCCCCCAAACTTTGGCTTGTTTTTTTTGGCATATGTTGTCAAAAGACAGTGCAAAAACCCCCATTAACAGTATTTGAGATCATCCGAAAAAAAAAGGGTTTTTTTTTTGTTGAGAAACTTTATCACAGAGAATTTAATTTTAATTTTTTTCTAATATATGAACTGGCCATCTAAAAAACCTAATGAAAATTTTTTTTTTTAAAAAAAAAACACCTTCCCAAGAATAAAAAAGAATTTCCCCAAAATATTTAATATATAAAAAACATTTTTTAAAAGAAAATCTGGACTGATGAGAAATTCACACTTCGGGTTTTTTTTTGCCCAAAAAAGGGCACATGGGTATTTTTCATAGAAAACAAATTTTCAAAAAAAAAGTATGGATATTGTTCAGAAAAATCATAAATTTGGGGAAAAGATTTTGGGGAAAAGAGTTTGGAAACTTTCTCACAGGGGGGGAAAAAAACCAAAACTATTTGTTGCTTCTTTTGAAAAAAAAAAAAAGGGGGGCACAATAAAAGGGGGGGAGGAAGAACCTTTTGTGAAAAATTTCATCCCTATTTTTTTTACAGGCAAGACACGTTTAAAAAAATTAAAATTTTCCCCGGGTAAGAAAATTGACTCCCGACTACATATGGGTTTATTCAAATTTTCTAATGGGGTTTTCTTTGGTATGTCACAATGCTTTGAAAGCATTTTTTGGGGAAAAATTCCCCCCTAATTTTGGGTTTTGGAATTTGTTAAATTTTTTTACTGAGAAAACCTGTGGGGGCCCAATTTTTATGCTAGGGGAAAAGGGGATGAGATTTGTCTTCATCATGGATGAAAGGTGAGTGCCTGTGGTCGGGTTTTTTGGGGGGAAAATTTTCCAAGCCCGGGGGGGAATATTGTTTTCCTGGGGCCACAAAGGCCCCCCCCAGTTTGAAAACCCTTGCCCGATGTCTTCCATAAAATCTTTTTTCTTGAAGACCTTAAAGTGGGAAGGAAGAGAGTATCTTTTTAAATTTTGGAAGTACAGCTAAAAATTTTAAATTTTTGTTCAGTCAGTAGGCTCAAAACTGTTTCTTTAGGAGAGCAAAAATTTCGGAAAGACCACGGGGCGATAATCCATCAGGAATGTCTCCTGTACAAACTTACTGAAGGGGGGGGGCATTATGAAAGGGCCCCCTTTTTCATTTTCCCTCCCCCCCCAAACTTTCAGCAAATTCTCAAAAATTTTTGTCCGTTGTCTGCCAAAAAGGGGGTTTCAGTGATGCGTCTGCATGTCAGTATGATCCCTTTTTAAAATTTTTAAAAATTCCCCCCTTTTTTCAAAAAAAATTTTTGGAGGAGGAAAAGGGGGGGAAGGGGACAATTGGTTGGGTTCAAAAAATACAAGAATTTATTTCGTTTACACATTTAGTTCTGTTTACTCTTTTTTTTTACCTAATACTAACTGCAACATGGATTTTTTTAAGTTCTGGGTGCTTATGTGTTGTTGCCATCCCCCCCCCACTTCACCATGAAATAGGGAAACATTCATTACTTTAGTTCAGTGCATTATTCCCCCCCCTTAAAAAAGTTTCGGGGAAAATCTATCATATTCCATGAACTTTTTTTTTTAAAAAAACATTTTTCCTCTAGACTGACAACTGGAAGTATCCTCGGATTTATCAGGTATGACCCCAAAAAGAAATTCAATTCTTCCCCAAACAGTGGCTCAAAAAATGAGGGTACTGGGGGAAAAAGATCAATACTGTTTTTTTGAGGCTTTTTTTTATTGGTCACTTTTTTTTGCACAGTCTGAATGATGCCCACCCCCCCTGGAATTACTGGATTATAATACTGCCCCCAAAACAATGGGTAATATGTTCTGCATTTATCCCAAATTTTAAATTAATCCAAAATTTTCACTGAAAGGTCTTGATTTAAAAAACTCTCAAAAAAAAATGCCAGAGTGGTAGGGATTTATTTTTTTTAAAAAAAAAACAAAAACCCCCCCCCTTTTAAAAACCGAAAAGGTTTTCCCATTTCTCAGGATCCATAGTGTTCCCCCGCATTTTTGCATCTCAGGGGCTCAAAAAGGTTTTCCTCCCCGGAATTAATATGCAAACCAGCTGACTTCGGCATGTTTTTTAATTTTGTTCTCAAAAGGGGAAACCCAAAAAAAGAAAAAGTAGAAAACCCATCCTTTTTTTTGGGAAATCCTGCCCCAAAAAATAATTTGGTACCCTTTTTTACAAAATTTTACTTTTAAAATTTTTTTTTTAATTTATTTAGGGGATTTGTATCCCTTCCTTTTCCCCCAAAAAGGGGGCTCAAAAATTTCAATTTTGGGGATCATTA